>MU183451.1:91130-105693 GCA_016904865.1 Pissodes strobi
ACTCATACAGACAAGGAAGCGAGGGGCACGGCGGCTAGTTGTATAGGGTAGCACAAAAACGTTCGGATGGTTGTTAGGTTAGCCGTAACATTGCCTCCCTCTTAATTCTGATCGTCCCGATCAGCTACTTCATGTCCGTGATATGCTTTCAACCTGTCGAGGTGGACGACTTTCAGTTTGCTTCTGGGGCTACGCTGAATTCTATACACAACGTCGTTAATTCTTTTAATGACCGTATAGGGTCCTTCCCATACTGGTGTTAGCTTGGGAGATCTTCCTGTCTTCCTTTGCGGGTTATATAACCAGACTTTATCGTTCATCCGAAATCCCTTAGAGTTAGCTTGGAGATCATATCGAGCCTTCATTCGGTCACTAGCGAGACGTTCAAACGGTAGTCCCACATCATTCTGTTTCATCTTCCCACTGGATCTTGTCTGAGGTCCTTGACTTGAGGCACAGGTTGAACACTGCTGGCACCATGATTTCACATCCTGGCAGTAGTTGACCCAGTAAAATCTGTCGCGGATCTTGTCAATCATTTTGTTCACTCCGAGATGAGCACCAAACTTTCTATTATGTACTTCGTCCAGAACTTCCGCTACCCTCTTCCTTGGTACCACTAACTGCGTCTTCACTACTTTGCCATCGGCGCTTTCCCAGGCTCGTTTAAGGAGTCCATTTTCAACTACCAGAGAGTCCCACTGAGCCCACAGAGATTTAAAAGTAGATCCCTTAGTTGAAATATCTCTCCAGCTTGGTCTTAGTTGACGTTCTTCCTTAGCTTTTAGTAGCAGTGCTATTTCATTATCCTCAAGCTGATCTTTCTTTAGTCGCTCTGTGGTCCACTGCTGATCAACCTTAAACTTGATTCGCCTAATGGGAGTGATTCCTTCTCGTTGGTCAATTCTTCGGCGATGTTTATAATTATCCTCACATGACCTTCTGGATAAAGCATCTGTATTACTATGCCATCTTCCTTCCCTGTGCTTAGCCTTAAAGTTATATTGTTTGAACTCTTCCTGACTTGGCTTTGAACTGCTGTTGTCTCTGGATGGAGCTGTAAGTCGTAGTTGTACTGGACAGTCTCTCTTAAAATGCCCAATGTTGCCACATATATAGCACTGATTTGGAACAATTCGGTTACGTGGCCTATCTTCTAGTGGCTCCCGGAATCTTTGTACTTGACAGTCTCTTTTGAAATGTCCAGTCCTGCCGCATCTATAGCACTGATTTATAGCCTTTCGATTACATGGTCTAACTTCTGTTGGATCCCGGAATATCCATACTCGACAGTCCCTTCTGAAATGTCCAGTCTTTCCACATCTATAACACTGTTTTGATGTATTTCGGTTATGTGGCCTATCTTATATTGGCTCCTGGAATCTTTGTACTCGACAGTCCCTTTTGAAGTGTCCAGTCTTGCCACATCTATAGCACTGATTACGGTTGTATGGCCTAACTTCTAGTGACTCCCGGAATCTCCCCGTGGCCTGAAGAACTTCGGTTAATTTCTTCAAAATGCCGCCCATTTCAGTTAGTTCACAACTGTTCGCCAAATTTTCTACCTTGATGGATACGTCCCTGATTGCTGGCTTAGAAATGTTACAGGCCGCCTCGATTTCTAGGGCTCGACCCAAAGCTTCACTGCTGTTATCAAATTTGGCTAGGCGTAGCATTTTCTGAGTTTTTGGATCTCTGATACCATCCACGAAATATTGGGCAGCAAGTTCCTCTTGAAATTCCTCTGTCGCTCCCGGGTAGGCCAATTGAATGAGACGTCTAATGTCTGCCTCAAATTCTTGCAGGTTTTCACCAGGCTTCTGATGTCGGGACTTAACTTGTGCCTGATACAGTTGTCTTCGGTGTTGGTCTCCAAATCGTCTCTCCAGGACAGCTACAAGTATGTCATATTTCCTTTGTTGGCTGATGGGAATGGTCTGCAGTAGTTCCAGGGCAGATCCACGAAGCGCTACCACCAGTGAGGTAGCCATCTCTTCATTATTCCAACCGTTGGCAACAGCAGCGGCTTCAAATTGTCTTTTGTACATTGTCCAGGAGGTTTGACCGTCATACGTTGGAGGTTTGATGTTATGCCCTGTGGCGAATACCCTCTCGGTGAGTCCTTGATGTTTTAGTCTGGTAACTTCTGCTTGTAGATTCCTCATTTCTTGCTGTACGTTTCCTACTTCTTTTTGTACACTCCCAACTTCTTTTTGTACATGTCCAACTTCTTTTTGTACATTTCCAACTTCTTTTTGTATCTTACCTACTTCTTTTTCAAATTTCTCATTTTGCCCGTCCAATATCTTCTGTAATTTTCCTTGCTCGCCTACAATTACATCCAGCATCCATTTCTGAAGCTGGTCCTGTTCTGCTTGCCTTTTATCTTCTTGGTCTTGTAAAATTTTCTGAAGACGGTCCTGTTCTTTTTGCCTTTTGTCTTCCTGGTCTTGTAAAATTTTCTGAAGCCGATCCTGTTCTGCTTGCCTTTTGTCTTCTTGATCTTGAAAAATTTTCTGAAGCCGCTCCTATTCTATCTGCTTTTTACGTTCTTCCTCTTCCCGATCAGCGTTTAAATTATCCATATAATCGGCCAACATTTTATTTATTTGCTCCATTTCCGCCGTTTGTTGCCTTGTATTGACCATAGAATGTTATAAAATTTTACCAGAATCCACCAATCAAACGGTCTCGTTGACGTACTTGTACTTCTTTCCTCGAAAAATACTTCGCAAGTGCGGTCCCTTCACAATCCCACTTCTGACACCAAATGTTACGTTTTTCCCGTGGGTTCTTAACAGAAGTACAACTTTGCTATTTTCAACTAATACTCTCTTTATTCACTACCACTGTATACAATTTAACTCACTAAACTAGTCTTATAACTTTACCACTAATATCTATTCAACACTCAATGATTAACTGAACTGAACTAACTAACCGACTGACTAACATTCGCCTTAGGTCTGCTTATATATAATCTTAAATCTATCACGAATATTCGGGAAGTATTCCGAGCCACTCTATACGATCTCGGCGAGGCCATCGAGATAATTCCAGCGAACCTGTTCGCAGCCGGCCGGGTGATGACTCATACAGACAAGGAAGCGAGGGGCACGGCGGCTAGTTGTATAGGGTAGCACAAAAACGTTCGGATGGTTGTTAGGTTAGCCGTAACAATATGTTTGCACAATTGTATTAGTTTTGTATAGTTAGGTTGTTTTTTTTTCTGTTCATTGCATGTTTCTATTTGTGTTTTTATTTGTTTTGTATGTTTTGTACTCTAGCTCTAGCTTTGTCTACAAATTGTAAATTTTTTTGACAATAAAGCATCTCTTGTTTGTTAAACTCAATTGGTGGAACGACTTCTCTAATTGTTATAACTATTTCAGTTTGTAGTATTTCAAGATATGTTTGCCCGTTCAGTGTCTGCTCGTAAATGTAAGGCCCAATTAATCGATGTACTAGAAAAATAACACATGAAAATTTGATAAAAAAAATTATGCTAAAATAAATATTAAATTTTTAGCATAATTTCCGCACCATACGTTAAAGCCAAATCGAATTTGCAGCCTTTGTTTTTCCCGTAATTGAGGATTTTCTACATCGTAATGGTGGTTGTGTTTGTTAAATACGCCACAATTGATAAAATGTGTTTCGTCTGCCCAAAAAACATTTTTGAAAAAAATGGGGTTTTCTTGTCATTTATTTCGATACCAATGGAAAATGACCCTCATTAAGCCCTTGTACAAGGGTGGGTTCTTTTAAAACGTCATGATATGATTGACTTCAGATTGTTAAGTACTCCGTTTGCAACTCGTGAAGAAGGTAGGATTTTCAGCAAAATATTCTTGAACGTTTCTACTTCGATTTTCATTTTTTTTTTATACTTTTTTTGGTCGAGAGTTTTCTAAACTTCCATATGTAAATAGGTTCCTAATAAGTGTAGAGAATATTTTTTCTAGAGTGACGCCTTTCCGTCCGAAAAATTTGTAAAATAAATCATTGGCCTTACTCTCCCTCCGCATTTCTTGGCTTTGTACTATAAGTCACTAACTTGTCAAACTTTTCCGCGTTTGAGAAAATTTCCGCTATTTCACAGGATACTTATCAATTTTTGACCAACACAATAACATATGCAATTAAATGAAAATATCCGACAGCTTCAACATAGCAACGCCAAATATGCTGCGCAGTCCTGGCCAACTCGGAACTATTTTTTCTTGTGTTTTCGACATTATGAATTTAAATTAAAAAATATGTTTAAATTTGTGGTTTAGTATCTTTTCATCGAAAATTTTATTTTTGATGAAGGGTATCCAAAAAAATACGGTTTTAATAGTTTCAGTCGTCAGGAAAACATAAAAGAAATACGAAAAACATTTTAAAACAGCCCAAATAAAAACTGTATAAATGCCAAAGAACGGCTTATAAAGTTTATTGAATTGGGTCGCACTTTCGTAATGCCCCATTTTTTTAATGGAAAACTCATGATGAAACTATCCTGGTATGTTAGCTATTTCTTAACAACCTATTTTGTTTGTTTGTTGGAAGGTAGTAAGATAAACAGAGAAGTAAAATTGTTCAAAAATAGTTCAGATATCTATATTATTTTAAAAACCTGGCTTTAGATATAGTCAAAATAATAAGTAGAAAGGGTTCCTAAATAATTCTTTTTTAAATTCTAAAGTATGCAGTTAAACAAACTTTTGCATTGACAAATAATAACCAAGTATTATTTAATTTAGGAGCATTACTCAAACAATTATTTTTTTATTGATTGATCTGATTAAATGAATTTAGTATTAATAATTTAGGTGGGGTTTATTAAATATTTTTATTCCGTACAAAATATTTCATTAGTTATTTAATTTATTTATAACTCCACCTCTGACGTACAATCACTTAGTTAAATAAATCAAAGAAAATAATTGCGCACTGTTACTTTATTTTCGTGATTAATATGATGGGTGTCCAAAAACATTAGACAATATTACATGAGTACTTACCCTAATTCAATATCCGCTCTTTGCAAATTCATTTATCATTATAAGGAAGTCGAAATCGACGCTTACAACTACGTTTACTGACGCGGCAATCAAAATTCTGGTAAGCATTACGTGCCATCTTAATAGGTACCTATATCGATAAAATTGATGGTCATTCTAAATCCAAACATGCATCCATTTAGAATTGCTTCGTTCTCATTTTCATATAAATTTCTTATTTCTTCGACAATTTTTCTATGAATTTCTTCAAGATCGTTACTTCTTTCTCCATAGCTGTAATTTTTCAAATAGCCCCAAGGGAAGGTATCCATGGGCATTAGATCTGCGGGGTTCGAGGGCGAGTTGATTGTTCCACACTTAATAATTATTGTGAAGAAGGTCTCTTACTGCCAGAATATTATGGTATGGGGAGATGCTCAGTCTCGTTAAATTATATTTTTCCGAGTTTGAAGTGGTAGTTCATCGACAAAGTGTTCAATTTAATTTTCGAAAAGTTCCAGATATCTTAACCCATTTAAGATGTCACGGATAAAAACCGGACCTAAGCTCCAAAATGCCGCACCAAACTTGCATTGAGGAACGTCCTTGAAAAGCAATTGACCCAACAGCTTGTGTATTTTCATCGGACTAAGTATAATAGCTTTTCCTATTATAAATACCGGCAACAGCTGTACTAAACATCGCCTCATCGGTCCCCAAAAAATGTGTTTTGAAATAATTTGGATGATGATTAAAGATTCCTCTTATATTAAAGAAATTCCTGTCTTCTACTTTTTTTGTTCGTCGCTTGAGTGTTGAACTGGCCTAATTTTACAATCGTGGTATCCCTATTGATTTAATGTTCTGAACTGTTTTATAACTAACCCCCGAAATAAGGGCCCATCTTGGGCCTGTATCTTTGATACAGTCTCTGATAGATTTACTTGGATTTTCTTGAAAGTAAAGCAATATAATAAGATCGCTTTACTAGAGATGATGTTTCTTGCAATAACTTTCTCGTATTAGTTGATACAGTACAAATAGTACTATTCCGACCATTCTACATATTTTCCCTTTATTCTTCACGTGATTTTTGTGGCGTTATTAACATTCTTGAAATAAAGCTAGACCATTTTCGACCTTTAACAATCGAATTGTTGTCGTAAAATAGTGACAGAAAATAAAGGTGAATCAGTAAATCAAACTTCAAAAATCAATGCCATGATATTTGAAAAATAAGCCTTTATCTCCAGCTGGTAGCAGCAGGTATTCACAAAATTTATACTTTTTTTAGAACAGTATACACCAAAGTTGCAAGTAGGTCGTGTGAATCACGATTAGGTCCTAATCTGGATTAAGAAGCATTGACGTATTCCGCTGTTAGTCAAGTTATGAAATCAGAAATCAGTTATTATTTGGAAGTTCATATCTAATGTTCACTAGTTGAATTATATATAATATATTATATTATTTAAAACCAAAATGTATTCATATACAAGGTCCGATACCTTTACATTTTAAAATTAATTGAAATTTAAAAATACACTCTGACCTACTCCTGCACCCTTACATAAATTAGATAGATGAATCTATTTTTAATATTACAAATGTAATAAAAACCACATTTTTTAGAATAGTATATATTTGATATTATCAATTCCGGCTTTATCAATAGACTGCCAGAGGTCAAGCACTCTTAATAAATATATATTTTTTTAAATTAAGCAACAGTGTTGATGATATATTTAAAATTAAGTTACTTATATATAACTGCTGGACATAAGTAGTGTTTCAAGGAAATTTTAAATAGAAATTTAAAGATTGATATTTCAAGAGCAAGATATCAAGATAAAGTTTGCGGTGTTCTGTTGCTTGGTCCACAGGGTATGTGCTGTCCCTTGTCTTTCTTGTGACAAAAATTACATTTGACAAAATACAAAAAACAATTTCGGGTCATTTTCTGTATTTAATTTTCTTACACGGATTTTTTTTCGAAAATTTCGTTATTTTATATACTTAAGTGAAATCTTAATGAATCGAATTTATGATCACTAGATATAGCGTTACTAATCGCAACAGGAATCATGAATCCAGGGTGTAAAAGAAGCTAGATAGAAATTGGGAAATTCCAAATTTGTTTTTTCCATACATTTTCGTACAATCCTTTTTTGAAATATTATGTCATGACTAAGATAATCAAAATATACCATTATTTTGATAAAATTTTTGGGAACAATCAACCTTTTTGCCGAAATTATTTTTTTTGCAACAACAACATCATTTATTTCATAAAGTCGCAGTTTTGGTGGCTTCCTAAGGTAATTATAAGTCGCGTTTACACGCAGCTAGCGCCGCCTTTCACATCTAGTCAGACGTGATTTGTAGGGGCGCATCGCTGACACACCTAGGGCTAGCTAACCTACCTATAAACCTATCTATGTGCCGTTTATACCACTGCAATTTGCTTCCCTGGGTTACCTACCCTTTAAGCCCGGTTCAATGTGTATTACCGAAAGGCTGATGTAATGCAGGCTTGTTTTGAGTGCTAAATGTTTGACGGTTAGAACAGAGGAAAACCAAGGGAAAAACAATTTGAATAAACCTCTTTCACGTTTCTTTTGCTTTCATGTAGGGGGCATCAAGATACCCTATTGTGAGGGATGTGTAGCTGGAGATTGCGTACTGGGCATTGCCCATTCAATCAAGGAGCAAAGATTAAGCGAGCTTCGCCAAGATCGCTTTCCAGCGGAGCGCACAGGACAGCCAGTCAGTATGTCTGTTTCCTGTCTTTTGTACTGGTCTATGTGCGTTTAATATTGTTCAGGCGGCCTTGGGTTCTGGTAAAACAGAGACGTTGCCCTGTGTATGGGCGCATGCTTAGGTTTATTCTGCGGGTCGTAGCGCACATTGGCTATGGTTGCCGTTAGTGGCGAGCCGCGTATACCAGAGTCATAGAACTTGCAGGAAACCTTGTTGATATACTCCTCGATCGTGTCAAGATTCGACCATGAATGCAAGTCCATGACTCTAGTATATCGGCTCGCCGAGAAGGCCGCTTTTAGGTACCCGTTCTGCATAACCTGCAGTGCTTTTTTGTGCGTACTCGCCACAGAAGACCATACAGGGGCTCCATTCATTAAAGTCGGCCTGACAATAGTTCTGTAGATGTTTCCTTTATTTGCCGGGCTCAGAAAAGATCTTCGTCTGATGAGCATATTTAAACTTTTTTGGGCAATAGCGTTCTTTCTGCGGATCTCAGTCATATGTCCGGTAAAGATCAGTCGCTTGTCAAAAACTATGCCCAAGTACTTTACTTTGTCTTACGTTTACTGTAATGTCATGTATCGTGAGTGGCGTAATGTCCAAGTTAGTTCTCTTTTTGGTTAGTATGTCTTTGGGACGTTCAAGTTTATTTTCCATCTCGCATAATATGGGAGAAGGATGTTGAGGTGATCTAGGAGTTTGATTTTTGCTCTCTGCGCGATTTTGGATTGCGAGTAAATTGCCGTGTCATCGGCGTAGACCACTAAGGAAGTGTTAGGGGAGGAGGGGATGTCTGCTATATAGTAGTTGAATAGTTGTGGGGACAAAACAGTGCCTTGCGGGACGCCGGCTTTTAGCGGCCTCACAGACGAACTTACCCTGTTTATGCGTACAGAGAGGGTACGCCCGGCAAGGTATGACTGGACCAATGCTGTCAGATAGAGCGGGAAGCCAAGCTTCACATGCATCTTGTACAATAGTCCGTCATGCCACACCCTGTCGAACGCCCTCTCTATGTCCAGGAGAAGCAGCGCAGTGCTTTGACCTCGATTAAAGCCCTGCACGGTGGTGTGCAATCTTCGCTGCAGGCATGGTAGTGCTATGCCTAGCCCTGAAACCGAATTGCTCCATGGGCAGTACACCGAGTCCATGGGCTGCGCCGCTTATTCTGGACAAGAGTAGCTTCTCCGCCACCTTCGCCATGGTGGGGAGCAGGGAAATCGATCTGTAAGAGCCGGTTTGCCTCGGATCTTTGCCTGGCTGATGGATCATCATGATCTCGGCATGTTTCCAAGAGGATGGGAAATGCTGTAGGTGAATTATGGCCTTTACAATGTGCATGAAATATATGAGGGATTTCTTCGGAAGATTCCGAAGAGTTAACTATGGCAAGGTATCATTCTCTTTATGCTAGATATAAATATTATTAGTATATATACATGTTGTTTGCTTTTAACTCCAAAGTGCATGACAGAACATACGTCTTGGAACCCTAGCAAATATATTATTATATTTTTTAATTTGTTGTACGAAGGACAATAACAATATGGCTGTTAGAACAAAATTATGCTAGATCTTTCTAAATTTTGGTTATGCTATTTCTGAAAGGAAAAGAAACAATTTTAGAAAGGAATATTTCTTTGTTATTGTATGGTGTGTCCCAAAAATTGGACCTAAATATATAATGCATCTAAGCTCAAATGTAGGATATTCTTCCATTTTAAAGAAAATAATCCATGTTCCTTTTATTATACATGGTGTTCCGACAAATGGGCCAAAAATTCTAAATTGTGTTGGTTCATTTTCGGGGCCACCGTGTATAGCAATAGAGAGATATGTATCTTATTTAAAAATTTCTTCTTGTACAAACGGTTGCAGCAAATGCTGCTGGATTTAGATAAAGTTTCGACTAATGTTCGATTAATGAGGAACATCTTCAAGGATTTAGATCTTGTTTCATACAATGTTGATCATCTTTAGGGATTTGTACCTTGTTTCGGCTTATGCTGATCTTCAAGATTTAGACAAGGTTTCAGCTAATGCTGGTCGTCTTCAAGGATTTAGATTTGTTTTCGATTAATGTAAGATATCTTCAAGGATTTAGACGAAGTATCAGTTTATGCAAGCCATCATGGATTTAGACATGGTTGCAGCTAATTCGGCTGGATTTAGATAAAGTGTCGACTAATATGCGATTAATTCGATTAATGAGAATTTCGATCTTGTTCCATACAATGTTGATCATCTTTAGGGATTTGGACCTTGTTTCGGCTTATGCTGATCTTCAAGATTTACACAACGTTTCAGCTAATGCTGGTCGTCTTCGAGGATTTGGATCTGCTTTTGTTTAATTTAAGACATATTCAAGGATTTAGACGAAGTTTAAGTTGATGCAAGCGATCATGGATTTAGACATGGTTGCAGCTAGTGCTGCTGGATTTAGATAAAGTTTGAACTAATGTTCGATTAATGAGGAACATCTTCAAGGATTTAGATCTTGTTTCATACAATGTTGATCATCGTTAGGGATTTGGACTTTGTTTCGGCTTATGCTGATCTTCAAGATTTAGACAACGTTTCCGCTAATGCTGGTCGTTTTCAAGGATTTAGATCTGCTTTCGATTAATGTAAGTCATCGTCAAGGATTTAGACGAAGTTTCAGGTAATCAAGCCATCACGGATTTAGACATGGTTGCAACCAATGCTGCTGGATTTAGATAAAGTTTGAACTAATGTTCGATTAACTCGATTAATGCGGAACATCTTCAAGGATTTAGATCTTGTTTCATACAATGTTGATCTTCTTTAGGGATTTGGACGTTGTTTCGGCTTATGTTGATCTTCAAGATTTAGACAAGGTTTCAGCTAATGCTGATCGTCTTCAAGGATTTAGATCTGCTTTCGATTAATGTAAGTCATCTTCAAGGATTTAGACGAAGTTTCAGTTAATGCAAGCCATCATGGATTTGGACATGGTTGCAGCTAATGCTGCTGGATTTTGATAAAGTTTCAACTAATGTTCGATTAATTCGATTAATGAGGAACAGCTTCAAGGATTTAAATCTTGTTTCATACAATGTTGATCATCTTTAGGGATTTGGACCTTGCTTCGGCTTATGCTGATCTTCAAGATTTAGACAATCTTTCAGCTAATGCTGGTCGTCTTCGAGGATTTGGATCTGCTCTCGATTAATGTAAGACATCTTCAAGGATTTAGACGAAGTTTCAGTTATTGCAAGCCATCATAGATTTAGACATAGTTGCAGCTAATGCTGCTGGATTTACATAATGTTTCTACTCATGTTCGATAAATGAGGAACATCTTCAGTGATTTAAATCTTGTTTCATACAATGTTGATCACCTTTAGGGATTTGGACCTTGCTTCGGCTTATGCTGATCTTAAGATTTAGACAAGGTTTCAGCTAATACTAGTCGTCTTCAAGGATTTAGATCTGCTTTCGATTGATGTAAGGCATCTTCAAAGATATAGACGAAGTTTCAGTGAATGCAAGACATCATGGATTTAGACATTGTTGCAGCTAATGCCACTGGATTTAGATAAAGTTTCGACTAATGTGAGTCCTCTTTAAGGATTTAGATAAGGTTTAGTCGGATGCTAGACACATTAGGATATTATATTTTAATATGCTAAAGAATTAAACTTATCCCTAAATCTAGAAAAATATTTAATTTTTAGAGTATAACATCTGATATAATATATTTGAATACGGCAAATGGCGTTGAATGTAGGGTTAAAGTCTTGCTTTTTTATTATACTAAAGAATTAATCTCAAATGAAAAGAAATGTTGTGTAAAACTTTTAAGATTATAACGTCTAGGATTATTTTAAAATAAGGTAGATCTCTAGTTTTCAAGATTAGGTTCTTGCTTTTTAATATACGAAATAAATGAATAAATCCGTAATATCTGGAATACTATATTTGTATATGATAACTATATCGGGTTTCAAAGGTTAAGCTATTCGTTTTTAATATACAAAAGATTTTAATTAATCCTAGGTCTAGAGAAATAGTTTACCGAGACCGTCTTTTGGTTAGCAAAACTAATCTGCGTATGCAATAACAAGACCAATACCAATACCTGCAAGACCAAGACTTTTGCAAGTTGCAAGAGTCTTGTGAGGCTCTTTCAAATTTCGCACTGTATGATAATATCAAGAGATTGTTTGCAATAATATTTTATTCCTCTCTTTTTAAAATTTATATTGTTTGCATATTACGTTGAATTTAATATTTTGGATGAAATTTAGACTAGCTTTGTAAATAATTAGTGATTCCGAAATAAATATCTTGCTAAATAGAACCTGGCAGGTTCTTGTCAGAGGTATGTTCGGTTGTATCCTATTTGTTTTTTATCACATAATTCTTGGTGGTTTTTGCATTATTCAAAACTAAACCGCTTAATATGCACCTAAATCAAGAGTTAATAATTGTTTAGGTTAACAACTTATTAACTCTTAATTTAGGTGCATATTAAGCGGTTTAGTTTTGAATAATGCAAAAACCACCAAGAATTATGTGATAAAAAAAATTCCATGAAACCCTCCAATGCAAATGTATTTTTAGGCCTAGCGAGCGATATCTCAAAAGTTGGTAATTCGAATTAATTATTAGGCATTTAAGAAATGGTTAATAAAAAAGATACTCTACATGAAATATATTAATATGGGAAGGTAGTAATATTTGTGAGAATTCGAATTAAACTACTCCCAATTAGTAAATTCGTTAGTTTTATTTGCACAAATTCAGTTATTAGTATCGAAACTAATAACGGCGATTTCATTCATAACTTTCCTTTAAAAAAAGGAAAAATCAGTTGGCAATCAAATACCGAGATCTGACGGAAAGTGAAAATGAACAAGTTTATCCAGCAACTATCAATATCAGTAATGATAATAACTAATAAATAAATTTAATAATAAAGTCAGTTCTTTTAGGTTAAGAAACATAATGTAACTATGCTCATTTCCATTTTAATACACTTTCATATACGTACATACATAATTTTTATTTTATTATCTTGATTAATTATTTTTAGGGATACTGAAGACGTGGAAAAGAATATTTGGTCAGGTCTACTATGTTGCTGTTACTTTTTTTTAATTATATCGATCTTAGCCTTTCCCAATGGTCCATTCACTAGACCTCATCCGGCAGTATGGCGTATTGTATTTGGTATGAGCGTTCTATACCTTTTGGGTTGTCTGTTTATTCTTTTTCAACATACAGAGACTGTGAATAGTATATTGTATTGGTTAGATCCTGGCCTCCAGGTAAGTTTTATTTGTGGTTCTAAAAAAAAACTTCATATAATCTGATAATTTAGACAATATTTTTTTTGTGCGAAGTAATTTTCTATAATAATGCAGTTTGTTATATAGATTGTTTCATAATATAGTCCGTCTAGAAAGTATCCGGAATTTTATATTTTTCCTAATTTTAATATATTTCTTTTTCCTAACATTCCGTGACAAAAGTAATGCATCAAGTACGTTCTCCGGATAGTAGGCTATGGTCAAAATAGCATGGCAACACTATCTGTCAAACATTGTTGATTGTAAGCAGGCTTAAGGTTTGTGAAATAATGTCGAAAGTAGAAAAAAGAAGAGAGGTAGAATCTTTGTATAGAAAAGGTGTTCGAACGTTATAAAATTACTGTAATTGAGTGGGGCTCAGTTTATGAGACAATAAAGATGATAAAAAACGGCATAGATATGAGGCATAGACTAGTTTCGAGAAAACCGCGTAGAATATGCGGAAACATTTAAAACGTTCTAGTGGCTTGGGACTACAAAATCCGCTCTTAAGGTTTCGAAAATTTAGGCTACATATCAAGGAAGCCAAAAAAAATCCATGCAATGATACTGATTTTGTGAACCTTTTCAAGAAGATAATTTCAGCAATTTTCTCATATCTGACGAAAGTTGTTTCCAGCTTGGTCTACCACCTAAAAATCTTATTAAGAAAACATGTTAAAGTCCAAATTCCTAAATTTCCCAGTGAAATAATGGTTTGGGTAGTAATATCACAGCTTGGTACTACACCTCTCTGTACAGGGTGTCCAGTTTTCGTGTGTTTTTCTATGCTAGACCCCTTATTAGAAAAGATAGAAAGATGCGGTTTGCGGCTTACTGTTCTATTTTTTTGTGAAAAATTCATTGCCGTAAGCCAAATTTGCATAGCCTCCTTAGTTTGTGATATACAGGGCGAAATTGAAAATCATAATCTTTTCAGTCTCCGTTATATTTCGATAATTTGACAAGATGTCGATAACGTAAAAACGGATCCTAATAGATTTTTTTATGCAGAATTCAGTGGCGTACTCAGTTTTTTTCCAGGAGTTACGGATTTTAAGATTTTGACCAAACTTAGTGATTTTTTAATGGCACACCCTGTATATTATTTTCTTATCTTATTCATTTCTTTAAGGGCTTTTCAAAAATATATAATTGTTTATGTTTATTTTTAGGAAAAGTTTAAAATTTTACATTTTTCGTAAAAATATGCGTTTTCTTTGTAGTGAGCTGCCGCTGTAAATGAAAAGGAATGTGTAAAATTATTTTGATTAATTTTTTATAGTATGTGATCACTAAGCTTTAAAATATACCTGATAATAGTAATGACATATTTATTCATTATTTTTTTTATTTTATTATAAGACGTATAAATTGCCCTCCGATATATCATAAGCATTATCGGAATATGAATTTTATGAGCAGTAATTAACGACACAACACTGTTTTAAAAAAATCTGTATTATTTATATCCTTACGTTTTTTAATACTCAAAAT
>MU183451.1:115693-134982 GCA_016904865.1 Pissodes strobi
GAGTGCAATAATTCTGTTTCGGTATTGTGGATAAAACTCCGTTTTAGTGCATGTTGCCGAAGGTTCCAAACCCCAACATACCTATGTTACTGGATGACTTTAAAAAACTTCGGATAGGTACCAGAAAATGCTAATAAAAATATAAAAAACCAACAGAAACTGGTAACAAAATGGTGCTAGTTTGAAATTCTCCTCGCTGCAAAGTTAAATATTTCTGTAAAAGTTATCAAAATTCACGATAAATATATCGAACTATATTCGATAAAGGTTCTAATACGAATACGATCATTTACTCAACAACATTTCGTAAAAAGTGCCAAGATGGCCACGATGAAAAAATAATACAATTTACAAACTTAGATATTAGAAATCTACTTCAGATATCTAATGAGAAATGTTGTTGATCAGATCACGGCTTTAAAAATCCCTTTATATTCCGAAAATTGTCCTAACTAAGACATTCCTAAAACAGAAAAATAAATTCGATAAACTTAACAACTAAATGTGCAAAATCACTCCCAGCAATATTAAAATGGTCTGCTTACCTAAACGTAAGATTCAAGACAAATCCTGGCTCAGCTGGCCGTTTCATCCCAATACCGGCCCGAACCGCGTCAAAAAGAGGGAGACAACTCATAAATTAATTAGAATTATTATCGCCCTCTATTACCAATAGCCAGTACAATAAAAATATTCTAAATGAAAAACTGTTGTATTCCATGCATAAATTTAATCCAAAAGGACATCTAAATCAGCGTAACAGAGCGCTTTCGGCCATAGCCATCATCAGTGTTACCTGCAAAGTGAGTAAAAGTGGAAACCAGCAAATGCTGTAAAATGTTTGGGTTGAACAAAGAAAAATTGCAAATGGAGTAACCTGTGGCGAAAATAAAAATGATATTTGAATTTTTGAATTCTGAATTTATTAATATATAAAAAACTGTAAAATAAAAAAAGATGAGTTTATTTTTTATGTGATTTTAAGCAAAAAGAAAAGAAAATGGTGGAAGTTTTTTCACTCACTTGTCAGTTGGAACAAAAGAACATATCCACAAGAGGCACAAACTACATCAAAACGACAACGGTCACATCAAAATTTAAATAACACTTTACATTTTATGAAAGGTTTACATAATTAAACGATTAACAAAATAACAGACCCACGCGTGGGGACCGCGTTTTAATGGAACGACAAACATGTCTCAGTTGACAAGTTTGACAAGTAAACCGATGACTGCAGACGCAAAAAGAAATACGTCAAGAAATGGCGGTAGTTTTAAATTTGAGAACAAAGTAATGTATGAGAGAGGAAAAAGTGTTAAATATCTAATTTAACAATTTTTTTTTAATTTAAATTATAGAAGAAATATCACTGTGCCAGACTAGACACAAAAAATTGATTTTGAAAGGTGTGAGACAGACTAAATTTATTTGAGAGGTTTTTGATTTAAATTGGTTGACCAGGTGGGTGTAAAAAAGTTTAAATGACAAAATATACTTGCTAGTGAAATACTAGAGAGTGAATATTAACCTAAGTTAATCCCACTTGAAGAAAAAAGGAAAGCTTAACTAATTAGGAGAAGAAATTAGCATGGGCTAGTTCAACTCGGAGAATTGAAAGAGGTAAAAATCAGAAAGAGCTTAACTAATAAAGATGAGATTAGCTTGGGCTCTACTCCATGAAAGAGGAAGACCCAGAAAAGCTTAAGTAATTAAGAGAAGATATTAGCCTGGGCTAATTCTACTCAAGGAAATGAAAAAAGAAAGGAAAGGAAGAACTTAACTAATTAGAATAAATTAGCCTAGACTTAATCTACTCGAAGAATTGAAAGAGGAAGAATCAGAAAAAGCTTAACTAATTATGTGAAGAGCTAGCCTGGGCTAACTCCACTCAAGAAAATGCTTAACTAATAAGGAGAAGAGACTGGCCTGAGCTACCTCAACGAGGTAAAAATAAATTAAATTCTCTTATTCTATAAGTATTAAAAAAAGTTATTTTTTTTATACATTTTTTGAGAGAAAGAAAGTACTTAATTAAGTAAAAAGGTTAAGGGTGTAGACAGAGGAACTTCAATCAAGAAGTCTCCTGTTTAAAGGTACGTAAGTTCTGTTAAGATTAACTTGAGTATTAAGGCAATGGTTGTTTGTAATCAGCTCGCTGTTGATCTCGATGTTTTCCAGAAAATATCCAGCCTATTGTAGTTTTTAGATGAGATGTTTTGAAGAATTTTAGCGTTAGAGTTAGGGCTGAAACTGTGGTTATGATCACGCAGGTGTTCACCAAAAGCAGTGTTCCTGTTCCTATTTAAATGTTCACCTCTAGGGGTCGACATGTTCTACCTATGTATGTACTATCGCAAGAATTGCAAGACAGTTTATAAATTCCGCTTTTTGAGAGTTTCTATTTTATCCTTTGTATTATTTAAAAAAGTTTGTAATTTATTTTTATTTTTGAAAGAAACTAAAGAATTACTGACATAATGGCGAATGGTTTTAGATACCTGATTGCCAGTCTGAATATTAAGAAAAGAATTGGAAAAATATTTTTTAGAGGAATTATCTAAAAGACTGTTAGAGAGTTCCCTTCTAAGTTTTTTAATTTTTGTTTTATTAATTAACTTATCAATAAGACTGGAATCAAATTGATTGTTAAAGGCGATCTGTTTGATTATATTGACCTCTTTGTTATATTCAATTGTAGACAGTGGTACATTAAGTAACCTATTGACGTAGCAATGAAAGGCTGCCATTTTATGTTGCCACGGATGGTAGGATTGACACGAAATAGTGTGATCTGTCTGAGTAGGTTTTCTATAAATTGAAAAATCAAGACCGTCCAAAGTTCTGCGAACAGTGATGTCCAGAAAATTAAGTTTTTATCAACCTCAAGTTCGATTGTAAACTTGATGTTAGGATGAATAGTATTCAACTTGTTTAAAAGAGCATTGGCTCCCTGTTCATCGCAGTCCAAGAAGCAAAGACAGTCGTCCACATAACGAAACCAATGTAAAATTTCCCTATTATTGGGAGTCACTATATGTAAATTTTCTAAATTGTTCATAAAAAGATCTGCTAGGAAAGGTGAAAGACAGCTGCCCAATGCTAGGCCATCAGGTTGTTTGCAATATTTATTGTTAAATTGAAGGAAGTCTTGTGACAAGCAAAGGTTGAGAAGAGACAATAAATTAATTTTATGTTGATCATTGACGTCACATAGAGAAAGAAGATCGCCAACAAGTTGTACTGCTTCACTCTTTGGTACTGTGGTAAAAGGGTTAGAAACATCAAATGAGACCATAATACAGTTTTGCGGAAGTTGTAAATTCTTAAGTTTATTAATTAACGAAATGGAATTACTTACCGAGTATGTAGGGGAGAACTTAGTAATATCCTTGATCAGGTTATATGTAAACTGAGCTAAAACGTAGACCGGTGTGTTGGTGAAACTTACCACAGGCCTGATCGGTGTATCTATTTTATGGATTTTTGGGAGGCCGTACAACCTTGGTATTCTAGGATTACTAGAAATTAGATTTTTTCTAGCATTATTTTCTTCAAACAAAACACCGAAGTGTTTGATAAATCTGGTGACTTTTCTTATAAAGCTATTAAAAGGGTTATTAGGTAAAAGAGAAAAATTATTGTCGACTAGAAATGTCTCAACTTTGGAAATGTAATCTGTCTTTCTGAGAATAACCAAACAGTTGCCCTTATCTGCCTTTGAAATAATGATATTTTCATTTTTAACTTTTGATTTGAGTTTTTTTTTTAAGTTTTAAAGTAAAGATTAGAGGAACGAGTGTTGAATTTAGAAAGGTTTTTCTTTGTGTTGTATGGAATGTTATGGAAGTCATTGCGGGTTCTTTTTTTAACGGCAGAGTCATTAGTGATTTGCTCAACCATGACGTCAAGCTCATAAAATATTGTTACAGAAAACGATGTAGTTATACTACCTGTACAAATTTAGCAGCAGCTCCACCTATGTATAAATGATTTAATTTTTATTGAAACCTTATTCAATTGCAGAAATCCGCCGTATGTAGAAATTTGCATAAAAATCACTTTGTTAGAAAGAAATCGTAAAATATGAAAAACCATGTAACGAAGCAATTATTATTTCGTTACAACGTGTTAACAAAAGAGAACAACTGCAACTACCCCTGGGTCCACAATGGTCCCCACCCACACCCCCTGTTTGTTTAGAACGGGGCTTTCACTAAAAAATGCATAAACATATTACAAAAGTAGTAGTTATTGTAGTTCTAGAATAACGACCGTGAAAGTGCTACTGCGTTGTCTGAAAAGTGTCGTGAAGTGCACCAAGTGTGCATGTTTCGATACTTGGACAGTGTTGACGGTTTAAGCCATATAACACGTCACGGTACCCTCACTGGTTTATTATAGGGCTTAGCCGTCCGTGGCCTGTGGCACACAAGAAAAAATCTCCTCAGGCCGATGCAGCCTTGTGACTGACAGAGATGACGAAAATTGGTCGGCCCACGTCTTAAGAGCAGACCGAGTGAGATGTTAATCGCACCAGAATTAGAGGCAAGCAAGCTGACACGTTTCTCATATGTAACTTGATATTACGTCAAAAAAAAAACACATAGAAAGGGCTCTTCTATTCATGTAATACCAATTATGTGCAAGGCGAAAATCACGAAAGCACTACATAACGTTCGTCTTGGATCGTCAATGGTTTTTAGGCTTCAGCAAGAATCCAAAGGTTGGGGAGCCTTGTGTTTACCAGGGCTGGATTGCCTTAGCCCATCTAACCCTGCAAGTGTGAGATTTCCAACAGCGATTTTTTCCAAAAACCGTCAAAGATCGATAGATAAATTATGCAGAACCCAGAAACACAGCTTAATTATAAACTGTGCCAGAAATGTAATAATATACAAACATTGCATTTTTGTAGAGCCTAGAAAAAATAACAAACTTGCTAGCATTTATGGTCAAACCAAAAGTCATAGTCAAATATTTTATTTGTTAAAACTCGCAACGAGAGCAATCACCATAAATCCCAGAATTCCAAATCGGTATAGCCTGGCTAGTATTTTTTGTGGTCCCTCGATATATTCGAGTGTGCTGCAAAATGTGACCTGTTACATTTAGATTTTATATCTACCATCTTGAACTTGTTAGATGCGGGAAACACTGGGCAGAGAATTACAGGGTGTGCGGACAAAATAATACAGAGCTTCTATATATCAGAAGCTATACGTTTCACACATTTAAGAAAAAAATTCGCATTATAAAAACTGCCAAGAAAAGGTTATTAATCATTTTTCAAGTTTTGGAAATTACCGTAAATGCCATCTTACGGCTATTTACAAAAGTAAATGTAGGATTAACGTAGGCAAAGGTCTGTAGTTCGTTCCCTACAATTTTTACTACCGGAATTTTTCGAATCGCTTAATAAAGGAATGAGGGAAGCCACTACGAATGTGTAAAACATTGTAACCTCATTATTGTAACTTGTTTAAAAGGGAATTCTTTGGGAGATTAAATAAATGATACAGGAATTATCACAAGTTTCCTAATAAAATATTAAGATGGCGCAATATTCAACCATTACCGAAACATTACCTCCTATAAGTAAGGCCTAACGGCTTACGCGTGACGTCATCTAATCTAGTCAAAAGTTATTTACAGGCGTATATTGAAATGTGCAATTTATTTTAAAATTTCACAGTTAAGTAGACATTTTAGATGCAAAAATTTCGAAAAACATAATAAAAACTTGTTTTTTTTTGTAAATTTTACTTTTTTGATATGTAGTTTGGAACGTAATTGGGCTAATATTACTTTAAGCACGACTATTATGACTGACAATGTTTTTACTCATTTTTGTTGTAATCAGAAATTATATTGCAGTTTGCTTACCTTTTTCTGCACACCTAAATAATATTTAACGGCTTCCGGCTAAAGATCGGCCCTTAGTTGCGCTCATTCGATTTTGCTTAAAGAAAAATGAAATTTCAATGCAAAAACCTTTGAATCTAGTTAATCAGAATAGGGAGGTGGTAAAATGTCTATAGGTATAAAGGTGTCATAATAGATAATAGTAATGTCAAATTTGCTAGTGTCTTTTCGCATCTAGGCCTTCCTTTTTTGTTAAATGAATTGTATATTTAAAGAAGACCACTTTTTAACCAAATTTTTGCACGGCTGAAACCGAGATATTTACGTTTAAAGTTATTTTCGTTCAGAAGGGCTAATGCAAATGATTTTTTTAAACAATTATAGAAAAATACTTCCACAAAAACTTTATTGTGCATTGGACAAAAAAATTAAGTATTTTTCTCTCTATACGGTGGTATCAATATCTCAATTTTTGCTGATAGTGCCCTTTTGCACAGTCGAATTTTGTATTACCTACGGAATAAGGCTTATCTTATCATGTACTTCCATCCCTGAAAAATTCAGCTTGTGACCAAAAAATGAGAGGTAAATCGATTTTTAGAGCGAATATCTTAATACATACACTCTACTACAAGTTACACATCACTAAAATTCACTAATAAAAACAAAATATGCGAAATTGGCAGTTGCCTATCACCTGGCAACTTACAAAATTCGCATTTTTGGACTCTATACTATTTCCCTTATCGAATAACCAGCCCAATCTGGCAACACTGGATACACAATGCATCGAAGGAGATTGGAATTCAAGTCGTCCAGCGTGACAATCAACGTTACACTCGCGGTAAAATAATCAATACTTTTACTGGGCTATTTAATGATATTCTTATGGCAAAAGCAATTGACTACATTTGATGTCGTCACTGCAATTGTAATACTAGCCAGTAGGCCTACTTATAGGAGGTAAATGGGCGGAATTACTTTTTGGTAGTAGGGGTAACAATTTACGAAAAAAAACTTAAACGAAACGACTGCTCAAATTAATATTTCTAACAGTTCAAGAGTGATTTTGATTTACCGGTACACACAGTAAGAACGATAATAATTTTATTAATGTCATAATGTCTAATAAAATATAAAAGGTACAAAATATATATTATGATCTTTAAGGACCAAATAATAATCGTTATTTCAATTTACACAGTGTTATGATATATTTTATTTAGTATTAGTAACTTTATTTGACTTGCCTTCGTTCACTTTACGCAGACTCAGGACTGTGCCAATCATCTAATTTGTATATGCGACATAAATAAGAGAAATTAAACGGTCATAAGGGGACTGATTAAAAGGCAACAAAAACGATTAAAATAACTGAAAGAATGCGTTGGACAAAACCCCAAATCAATATCTCCAGCCTAACAGTTTAATAGTTATAATGTGGCCACACTAAACCGAGGGCAGACAATATGAAAGCTCACTGCGAACGACCAAGACTTTACTTAAGTTATAAATAAGACAGAATGGAACAGGACGTGGCTACCGCTGTAGTAATGAGATACATAACCCCTAAGCTAGAGGGGCCCCAACATGCGTAAGCAAACAATCGTAAACATTTTTCTATTTTATTTATTGTGTTAAATAAATTAAATAATTGTTAATATTTTTAAGTCATATTGATAAATGTCCAGTTGATGATTCCTCTGCATGGGCTAATGATATTTCCGGTAGAAGCACCTTAGAAGCAATTTTCCACAAAATATTATTGACCATGAAAAGTCACAGTATCGTAAACTCGACTCTATCAAATAATACTGCACGTGTTCGCAGGACACATAATGAGGAATCAACGTCTTGGCTTATGTTTTGAGTACGATCCGTTGACCTACGTTCAATAGGTGCGACCTTTTGAGAATCAGAAAATTTTTCCAGGACTTAGGGGTTCCAAAGCATGTGTCCATCAGATTTTATAAAGTAATAACATGCACCCTTGCCATATCGTTTTACAGTAGACATTAAACGACACTGATTATAATCGTCGATCACTGTCACTGGTTATTAATTATGATTAGGCAGCTGGTGGTATGAATGAATATTGATGCGAACAAAACCCTGATTGAATGGTGCGAGATCGTGAAAAGAAAAATATAGGTCTACAGTTTTATCATCAAAACCTTAATGGAGAAGGCTTCTTAGAATTTTTGACAGTTTACGTTCTGCCTCTTTTAGAGACTCCGCCTTAGTAACGAGAAGAAACGTATGGTACCAGATTGATGGTTGTCCGGCGCATTAAGAATGTAACGTTCGGCAGCATCGAGATCCTAATCGTGTAATATCCTAAATAAGCCTATGGTAAATAACAGGGAAGATCCATTATATGCAAGTAAGGTTAAATACTTAATAATGAGAGTACTAATTAAAATATTAATAAGCTAAGCAAAATATTAAGTCATAAGGTAAAGTAATAACTAATAAGCAAAATTATAACGCGGTTTAACAAACCGCAGCCAATAGGATGTTAAGGCTATGTATGTGAACAACTATACTTAAAGCTAAGTAACTTCAACCAAGTTGTGTACACGAATTATATTTGAGTCAGCATATGCATTAATTAGTTAATAGAACTTTACAAAAAGCGTTAAAAATATGGTTATTAATTGCTTAGAAGCTTAATGAATATTTTAACATGAACTTGACGGCAAGTGTTGTTGAAAACAGATGGCAGGTTTTGGGTAGAAATTATACAAATTATATTGATAATAACAGGCAGAGGAAGTGGACTCAAAATATTTCCATTTGCCGAACAAGTTTACGAAATATTTGGTTAGAGAAAAAACAGGTGGCCTGACATATTATTATCGGAATAAACCATCGATGAAATAGCAAACTCCAATACCAAATAAAATATCGGGTGATAAAAAAAGAGATCATCAGTTCTGCTAAAAGTGTGATGCATAATAAAATGTTAGACAGTAGAAACTATATATTAGAAGCAATAAGGAGGGACAAAAAGAATACCAAAAGAGAAGGCTGCAAAATGAAGCTGGAAAATTAAAAGTTCAGAAGTAAAATGTAAGAGATAAAGAAAAAAATCGATCCTCTAGTAGAAGGAAATGAGGTATTCAAGTACTTGAACAAAGAATAAATTTCCTTAATTGATATCAATGACACGTGTTCAGTCCATGTGTTTTATAGCTTCTTTGTGCACACGGTTGTGCTTTAAAATTACATACATTTTTGTGTTCTTTTTGTATAATTTTATTCTTGAAATGAATAAAATAGTTAAATCTTGTCTTTTAATAAAAGTTAAAAGGCACATGTATATACGTACATGAAAAAATTAATATACAGAATATGTGCGTCAATTCTGTATAAAGTTGACTTTCTGTTTGTTCTTTACAAATCTGACCTGGAGTCATATTGTAGATAAAAATATGTCAGCTATTTTAATAACTGTTTTCAAAAATATCTAAATTATTTATTCCATTATGTCATAAGCTTACATTAAAAATAATTAATAAATATATATATCTATACATTTAAATACCATTTATTAGTTGATTTAATCTATAAAATTATAAGATTAATCGACTTACCTGTAAAGAAGATCAATCTTAATTATTCGAGCTTCATAGTCTTTCTATGATAGTTGGTAGGTCTCATTTTATGTCCTATCAGCGCACAAAGTTTAAAGAATGTGATAAGTAAACAATCACCCTGGCCCGCCCTGTACCAAGCCATATCCATCAGTTCATTTGTGACGGAACAAATCGCACTGGTCTGGGATTACATATAAGGGTGTGATGGGCCCTATCATATAAAGACTACGAAGCTCGAATAATTAAGATTGATCTTCCTTACAGGTAAGTCGATTAATCCTATAATTATTCTTCGCTTCTACGTCCTTCAATGATAGTTGGTAAATGTTTAAAGCAAAATACAGTGCGATTTAAGTGCAGAACTATAGTATGAAGGAAACTACATTCACACTTAGGTATAGATGTACACACCAACGTATAAGAACATAACCAAATTGCTGCTTAATTTAATTAGTCATATAGAGACGTTACAAACGGTTTTTAGAACCTCTTCTTAATGATTAATTTTTATATTACCTATTAAGCATTTAGCAAAACTGTTTTGCTAACTGGCTAACGGTAGATTATATAATTTGTCAAAAACAGTGGACCTTTCTGTCGAATAAAATCAATATCCAGACCCGGCCTAAAGGCGGCTCAAGTTGCTGCATGACCTATGCTATGACTCTTAAAGATGCTAGTATCAATGCCACTCTTGGTTAAGATCCCCTTGATCCATCGACTAATAGTACGTGTAGAAGCCGCATGGTGGGGTTGTTTATGAGTTAATATTGATGTATTATTTAAGTGGTATCGTTCTGTTATTTTTATATAATGTACTACTGTCAAGGCCACACATACTTCAGATTTGTTTAAGAAGGAAGGAAATACTAAATATGGTTGTTTCTTTTTTCAACGTCATTGCCAGATGTTTTTAATCTTCCAGAGTTTTATTTCAATATCTATAGATATTTGTGAAATTGTCCGAACTCTTTGGCCCGAGGTAAGGGCGAGCCATGTAACTAGTTTCTGAGATAAGTCATTACGAGTTAAGGAGTCCCTAGGAAAAAATTCTACACAAACCTTGTACAGGACCAGGATCCCACGTTATAGAATATATAGATGTTGCTGGCTTCTTATTGTAAATAAATAGCCCTGAAAGGCATCGTTTTAAAATATTTTCATCTTCTTAATTAATCCCAAAAATCAATGATAAGGCTGACCTATAAAAATTAAGACTTAAATACGAAAGCCCTGTATTACATATTTCCAGAATAAATAATAAAACTAAATCCAATTCATAAGTGTGGATCGTACTTGTTTCTTAAGGAAAATCTTCACCATTTTTATAGCAAATGGTGTATTCTTTGACAGTGTGTTACGAGATAGATGCTAGCATGAAAATTATGAATCACTGTCTTATGTTTCTCAACTCGTCAGTATATCTTCTCTTTCCACTTATTTTTGGCATCGCACTTCGCACTAAATAAAACCTACTGCACGTGACGGCACAATAAAATGAATTGATGGATATGGCTTGGTACAGGGCGGGCCAAGGTGATTGTTTACTTATCACATTCTTTAAATACTGTGCGCCGATGGACATAAAATGAGACCTACCAACTATCATAAAAGGATGTAGAAGCGAATAATAATATATATTGTAGCAACATTTTAAAAACTTCCAGGCAATTTTAAATTCCAGATACATGCTGGCAGCATGTGAGGAGTTAATTTGGGTTATTAATAAAACGTATTATAAAATAAATTCTACAAATCATCGACTAATCACAAGTTACATAAGTTCTTTATTTTTTGTAATCTTAATTGTCTTAGATTTTATGCAGTTAAGATTTAGTATAATTGGATTGTTCCTTTTTTATTGTAGCTTGTAACTTACTTGTATAGAAAAATATTTGAACATTTAATTTCATTTAATTATTTATTTACATAAAATAAAGATCAAAATGTTAATTACCAAAGAGAATAAAAAAAATAATTAACTACATTATAAATAAAATGAAAATAGTAGTAATTTTTTAAATTTAATAAGTAAATTGTCTATGAACTGTCAAAATTGATAAACTTTAAATCTGTCATGATCCTGGTTATCTTTGATATTGACTGAATATCACTGTGATGTTGAATTTTGATTGAATATATCCCGGTTTAATAATGGAATGTCCGTAGCATAATGAGCTTCATTAGGATACGCGTGTAATAGGAGTAGAAAAAAACAATTAAAGTATAAGAGTAGAAAAAAATATATATTACAATATTGTTTGTCTCCCAAGGAATTCTCTGTTAAACAAGTCCATGTTCAAGAAAATCCGTTGCATTGAATTTCGGCACAAGAATTGCAAAAGAAGACGTATTTCATACGTGATTATGGGCCATTACCTCTACGGCCAGTGGCTTGCATAAAAGGCGTTTTGAGAGAAAAGTATTGAAAGCCATTTTTTCAAATGTTTATAGCAGCTTCTGCTGTAGAAGTCAAAACTAGACAAAACTGATATATTGTGTTTTTTGAAGTGAAAACTTCTTTAGGCGCGTTTTGCGTTTTTTCCTGGGTATTGAATTCAGTAAAATCGTCACGCGTCACGTTTGCAGACGCCACGCTCGGATATGTTTGGCATGTTTCCGTATAGGTAGAGGGCTGAAATTTTCAGGGGATGTAGCCGGGGTCAAAAAAAAGATCCTGCACGAAAACTGACAAACAATGACCCCGCCTGTTATAGTTTTCACTTTTATCGTGTGGTCTTAAGCACACACACCATTTTTTCGTTAAAGTGAGCCGATTCGGAGAAAAACTGACCTTAGTTTTGAAAATTTAAAAGCCCTTCAAACATGTAATAATGTCTATCTCTGAATGAATTTACATCGATAAGTTTCTATAAGTGTATGTCCTAAACGGCTTCGTTTACAAGACATAGGGTGCTCAAAACCTAAAAAACTATTGTTGAACACCTTGTATGAGATGGTGTAGTTTAGCCACATTTGTTATTCGAATAATGTTGGATATATTTTGATCCAAAAAAATGCTGAAAAACATTTCTTAATTTTTATTTATATATTTTTAATATTTTAGGAATTTAAAATTGATATGGATAAAGAGTATGGGGTAAATTGTTCAGATATAACTCTGGAGAGGGTATGGAGTCATGTGGATGTGTTCGCTTTAGGACATTTCCTTGGATGGATGTTTAAGGCTATCCTTATTAGACACATGGGAATCCTTTGGGCAACCAGGTATATAAAAACTTTCAAATAATATTTAAATTCTTTAGTGTAGCGAATGGCCGGCCAAATAAAAGAAGACGAAAAAGTAAAAGTCTTATAGTTTCTGGCAAACTAAAACAGAGTTTTATCCACAATATCGAAACAGAATTTTGCACTCGTCGCGTGTTTGGCTAACTATGTTAGAATCATCAGGAGAGATTGATAAGTTTTAATCATCTCCTGATGATGCGAAACGCGCGTCGAGTTCACATATTCTGTTTTGGTATTGTGGATAAAACTCTGTTTTAGTGCATTTTGCCGAAGGTTCAAAATCCCAACATATTTTCTGGAAAAGAATGTTGACTGTAGAAGCAACCCAAAAATATCTGGATTCAGCTTCAGTATACCGCTAGTGAGCGCAATAGAAAAATATAAATCACAAAATCGTATTTTGCTCGTAAAATTGCCTAATCGAGGTAGGTCGAAAATATTATCTTCGTAAACTGGGTATTTTCTGAACAAAATTTACTAATAAGTTTACTTCGCCACTTTTAAATAATTTTTGAAAAAAAAAATGATAACTGAATTGGCTAAACGAAATTTTATAAACTCGATCTTGTTTATTCTATCTTCGGCCATCAAACAATGACTATATGCGTATTACTGTGACCTCTAAAGGGACTTGTTAAAATTCACTAATAACTTGATTTTGTCACAAATAATACAAAAAAATGTCTCTGGTTTGGCTAAACGAAATTTAATGAACTCGATCTTGTTTATCTTCGACCATAAAACCATGACTATATGTGTTTTATTGTGACCGCTAGAAGACACTTATTAGCAACTCGACATATATATATTGCTAATTTTCAAAAAATAAATTAATTAATGATTATTGTACTTTCGTTTCATGATTTAGAAGGATTAAATACTAACAGTTGAGTGAAAAAGGCATTTCCTGCATATCAAAAAAATAACTGAAGACTTTTTTCGTATTTACCTTCTTTTTTTAAATCACAAATAAAGAAACCTACCCTTTCCAATTTTAGGGGTGGAACTCACCTCCGCGATTCAGTGATATCTCATTTTTAAAAGTCTTCAGACCCTCATTTTGAAGTCAGCAGCTCTTGTGTCTACTGCCAGGCTCATTTACTTCTCTTTGTTTGAATCTCATCTTCGCTACGGCCTTCCCTTTTGGGGCTGCTGTAACACTGAGCAATTTCGTACCATTTTCAAACTTCAAAAGAGAGCAATTCGTTATTTATTTGGTCTTAATGGCAGAGCTCATTGCGAATACTACTTTAAAAAATATAAAATTCTTACGCTTCCTGCTTTGTTTATTTTAGAAACAACTTGTTTAATACGCAAATATAGAACCATATTTCCCGAAAGGCCACAACATGAGTACTCAACAAGAAATTCGAGTCAGGACATCTACCTTCCTTTTCCCTCCTCTGAATTAACAAAAAATTCTATTCTTTATAATTCCAAGAAGTTATACAATACACTCCCACTACATCTTAAATCCATCCCTACATTTGCTAAATTTCGTGAAAAAACGAAAGTTTACCTACTAGAAAGACCATATTATTCCATAAATGAGTTTTGCGTGGATTAGATTTTTTTTCTCCATTAATCTCAACTAATCTTTAATCGTTACATTTTCTACTTGGGGCATCATGTGCGGTGGTGAAGATCATTTTATAGTAGGTATAGGATTATCTTTTTGACGGATAAGTGATTTTTCGGATGTACAGGAATTACACAAAATTGAATAAATACCAGGCTATCAATTTTAGTCATGTTTTGTTTACTTTCACTGGTTATTTCAACTCTGCAGCATATGCCCATTGACCGAGCCAAGTTCACCGACATGACCTTTCTTATTTTACCCATCAGCACGCTTCGCATTAATGTATGTTTCATATTTTGATAACACTGAGTTTCTTTACCTTATGTTTTGTGTACTTCCCGTGGATCTGGTTCAACTTCTTATGACGTTCTGTAATATAGTTTTTTTTTTTTGTTAAATCGTGACCAATTTCAACTTGAAAATTGCTTGTTATTCTATTTTTATCGTATATATTATTGTATATATTAAGTTTTGTTTTATTTTGTATTTACCCTACTATGTTTAGCTTAGCTTATTTATTTTAATTCGCTTTGTCCATAAAGTTTATTTAAATTTTTCTGTGGCAATAAAGCATACTTGACTTTGATTTTGTTTTAAGTCTGATTCACTCAGAGTTTCTTGTGTTTAAGTAATATTTTACGTACTTTTTTGTTAGATACCTGTGATTTTGCATTTTTTATAGGTATTTGAATTATTTTTGAATGCTTTTGTACCTGTTTAGTTTTACGTGATTTTTGCTTAGATTTAGGTCTGTACCTATTTCAATATGTTTACATTTTTTGACTGCTTTTGATTCTTTAGAGTTCCTATTTGTTCCTTTACATATTATATAGCTTTTTAAGCTTAAAAGAGTATCTATACTTATAGCTACTTGAGCTTCTACCTGATACAAAGTTTTGTACCTGCTTTATTTTTTTTACAATTACAATTATTTATTACGTAATATTTGTTACAACTCAGTACAAGATTTATAAATATACAGTAGATATAGAAATATGGTCCCAAAGTGAAATAATGCAACTAGGTAACTGAACACCTGTATGTGCACAGTACCAGTAGTTAGTAGTTAAATTTACTTGAAAATCAATAACTATAACTAAGTAAAGAAATGGGAACAGAGATACCTCACCAAAACAATACAACAACATGTGAGTCACCAACAACACCCATCAACCTGACCCCATCAAAGTACCTACTATCCAATTACAATGTTCTTAAAAGTTTCTAGATATTTATAGATGTAATCTCTGCATGCTATACAAAATTGTTTAGGAAAATTTAAATGTCATATGTGGTGTTAATAAGTTATACATTTTGGGTGCAAGATAAAAAATTGAACTGAGTTTATTTGTTGTGGAAGCATTTGGGGTTTCTAAATGTTTATTAACATTAATTCTAGTTTGGTATGGATGGCTTCTAAAATGGTTAAATTTGTTAGACCTGTGAACATATATGGTTATGTTTTTATTTTGTAGTTTTTAGGTAACGTGCATGCTTATAACTTGGCCAGAATTACTTATTTTGTTAATACATTTGTGTTTTTTTAATAAAGATTTCTCATTTTATCCTATATTAATACCGAAATCTAAATTTTCTAGAGCGGTTGCAATTTGTTGTTGACCGTCTGCAGAATTTTAAAAAATATGTGTGTACTCTACACAGTAATATCTTTCATTTAAGCCCTAACTTGCATATGTACCTCATGAGGTAACTTACGTTGGATTTTGGGCGTCGCGGCGGGCGTCTGCTCTACGTAGGCGTATAAATATCGACGTCTGCCGGCCAAAATAGATATCTAGGAGTTTTTCCCTACACACTGTAAAATTTGTAGGCATGTACCAATGAGGTAACTATAACCAGATTTTCGCCTTTTTGACAAGCTGTCATTTGTGAAGTTGACCGCTGGGCCACGGCCATGATACAAAGAATAACAACTCTTTGTATCATAGGCCACGGCAGACGGCCGGTTTTAGTATATACATATAAAGTGCTTTCATCCATGAAACTCAAACCTTTTGTACCCGATGAGGTAACTTATTTCTTGGCCGTAGGTCTAATAGGTAAATAATGAATTAATGAAACGGAAATGTGTTTAAATCAATCTTTAAAAAAATATCAGTTTTAGTAAATAAGTCTTTCATGCTAATCGTAGGTTCGACAATAAGTGTATCCTTTAAATATGAAAATGATGAAATAATTGTTCTTCGTTTCTCTTAAGCTGCAATTAGCCCTGTCAAATATTTTTGTTGTGGTAAATTTCAATTTGGACAGCTCTCGATCAGGGGCGGCTTCCCAATAAGTGCGCCCGTGCGCGCGCACTGCCTTCGAAAGTAAACGGAAAAATAAAATCTTCCCTACATACAATTTGACATAAACTAACTATAATTTGCGAATTTACATATTTTTGAATCTCCACTGGCCGCAGAATACATTATTTATAAGAGCGAAATCGAGGCACGACGGCGACAATCAAAACGCAGAGCGTCGAACGGCGGCCTCCGTCCGTAACCACAACTAGTTTAAATCTGCCGTGCGCTAGTGTTCGGCGCTCTTGTTAAATGCATTTTCGTCATGCAAAACGGTCGGGAATGTTCGTAAAATCACGAGAAGTCAATGCTCATCCGTGCGCTATTTAGATCCGCACTTTGTAGCTTAATTTAATGATAATTTGCAATTCTTGCGTATATAGTATGGTGTCACAAGCTGATTTTTTCAGGGATGAAAGTACATGATAAGATAACCCTTATTCCGGAGGTAATACAAAATTAGACTCCACAAAAGGACACTATCATCAAAAATCGAGATATTGGTACCATCGTATAGAGGAAAAAATACTTATTTTTTGGTCCAATGCACAATAAGGTCTTTGTAGGAAGTATTTTTTGATAATTATTCAAAAAAAAATCATTTGCATTAGCCCATATGGCCGAAAAAAAATTTAATTGTAAATATCTCGGTTTCAACCGTGCAAACATTTAATTAAAAAATAGTTATTTTTAAATATAACACTCAATTAACAAAAAGGGAAGGCCTAAATGAAAAAAAAAATATTCTTTATAAAAATTTCGCTTATGTCTTGACAAGGTAATAGAGGGAATCCCATATTTGTTGCTTATAAACTAACAATGGTATAACAATAAATAATGAGAGACGTCATGGGTTTACGCCCTAATTAAATATGTCCAGCCTCTTCGCCTTCAAGCTACGGCTAATGCAACACATTTATTATAGGTCCTGAAAAATTCAGCTTGTGTGGAAAAAGTGGGAGGTAAATCGTTTTTTAGAGCGAATATTACATACTACTATTATAAGTATTATTCTGTAGTATACGTCCGTGAATTTATTTTTGTTTTGTTCGGTTAATTAGCTGCATATAAACTGTTTAGTGTACGTAATATTGTTTAGTGTTTTATATTTTTATTTATATACTATTATTCTACTGTCATGGCTAGTAGTTCGGGTTCTGACAATTGCTGTGGGGGCATAAATTCAGTTGACCATATTATTAAAAATAACTGTTTTCTATTGGATCTGAATAAAAAGATTGAAATAAAGAGGTTAGGGCGACCGATGCCGGTTTTAAAATTAGACAAAACGTGCCAAGAAAAAGGATGGTCGGTCTTTCACCAGACATTTTAACCCTCGAAATCTTGTGGCGAATGGAATTTCACTTTAAAGCTACGAAACGGCAAAGTCCAAGGGCTAACCATCGCCAAAAAGATGTTCAATAACACTTTTTTGCCATCAAACCGATATATTTTTTAACGTTTTCGAACTTCTCCTGATTTTTTTTTTTTTGAACTTTATTGATTTGTAGTTACAATAAACTGTTTTAATGGTTTACTCTTCTGGAATCGATAAGTACCTACTTATTAATTTCTTTTAATGCGCAACAATTACCATTCAAGAGGGCGCCGAATTCATTTTTTAAACGATTTTAACGAGTTTTGAGTAAAAACTGGGCGTGGCAACCCCAAAACTTTCCGCCTGCGGCGTGTAAGCCTCCGGCGGCGCCTTCGGCGGGCATCCCCCTATGCGTACGAATAAACCTAAATAAATTGCGCACTACCTATTTAAAACCTCACGAGCCGCCACTGCTCTCGATATATATTGTGCTTGTCCATAAATAAAATTCATGTCACCATATTCTGCATTGGAATAGAGTTCCATTATTTAATTTAGTTTTTATAACTTTAACGGTTATCACGTTAACGGTTACCGGGGTAAAAGAAACAATGCCTAATGCATTGCCTAAAAAATTTTAAAATTAGTAAAAAAGTATTACTTTTCGACCTAGGCAGAAAATAGTTATTTGTTTAACTAAGCAGCAAAGTAAGATTGACTGCAGAGGCTGATAGTTCATTTTTGACTCAAACATACTGATATTTAACAACACATACTATAAACAAATTTTTGGTACACCCATGGCATCTAAAATATACCAATTCTGGATAATTATATATTGGTGAGTGATTGTCTCCAGTATATGTATTTTCATATGCCTTTTGTTAAACGTTACGTGGATGTTTGTTCTCCATCCCTAAACGTAGAAGAGAGGTTGCTCTAAAGATTTTATCTTCTTTGATCCAGATATCCAATTCACCCTGGAAGAGAAAATCAACAACAGCATCCCCTTTCTGGACATGCTAGTGAGCAGAACTAAAAATTACATCCTAAAGCAAAATGATATAGAAAACCATATTGCTTAACCTAGTTCTAGGGATGAAAGCTAGAGCAACCAAACTTACACACTATGATTTCAGAGATCAATCCGACGCATAGTTGAACGGCGCCTTAAGATCCTACACACAGAGAGACTAGTAAATAAATTTCTCTTTAACACTCATTATAATAGACTAAATAGAAAGACCCTCCCAACTTCCATCTTTAAATACGTTAATCTCAATAGATCAAACTACAGTTATCGATAAGTAGTAATATTAGTAGTAACACACAAGAATATTTCTCTTTTATAGAGGGCTTAACATGTTAAC
>MU183451.1:165772-190294 GCA_016904865.1 Pissodes strobi
ATAATAATAATAATAATAATAATAATAATAATAATAATAATAATAATTAAAATGGACAGCATAGTCCTCTGTTATTTTTTTATAGCCTTAATACCCGAATTGAATAGAGAATATAAGGACACTAATACACAATTATGTGTAGGCAGTACTAATCCAAGCCTGTAAATACACGGCCGTAAAAACGGAAATATGTCATCTTCTATAGAGATGATCTGAAACAATGCTAATGCTGGCAGTAAATAGTGAATTAGAATTGGTAGCAGCTATCGATATGAAATTCAGGCTTGATAAGTAGTGTTCATGCATAAATTTGGCGAAGAGGAAAATATGGTCTATGCCACACGGGTTAGTGTGTATCTGAGAATAAAGCACGCCTTTACAAACATCTAAGAGGCCTTAGTATAGTCTTTGTTTATAAAAGACAATGGTATAGTTGAGAAATTTTGGTTTTCCATATAAGTACTGAATGGTCAATATCTGCTTGAAACAAGGAAGGACCACATATTCTGGTAATTAATAAAGAGCAGATGAATGTTACATCACATCCTCATAATGTTTAAAAATAACAATTGGATTAAATCTCCACGTAAACTGTAACATATAGACCTACAATGATGTTTGTTGTCAAACAGGATACATGGATGTCCTTTTAACTAAAAGGAGTAGAGTAGGGGACACTGTTGTACCTTGAGCATAGTGTACCTTGAAACGAATTTTATGTAAAATCAATGTTGCCATCTAGCAACCTAACCGAGAGGTATATTGTTGGGTTGTTGGTTTGTTCCGTCGTGATCCATTCATTCCTGTTTTAGTTGTGGCGATCGCGTTTTGTTGTCGTCACGTGAAAAAATAGTTTTTACTTTTTAAAAGTAAATATATAGCCTGTTCTTTGTGCGCAATTTTTTACTATCATTATAAGTTATTAAACAAGTTGTAAAATTTGTAACGTAGGTTGATTGATGGTGAGTACAAATGATGTTCGATATTTAGCTTTAAACATAACCTATTCAGTAGTAAGCTATTTTTGTTCGCATATGACGCCTCTTGTACCTCGAAACATCAACACCTCTTGTACCTTAAAACATGTTCCAAGGTACACGATCTTTAGTTTATGTTTCTTTTTTATGACAGAAATTAAGTTTACCATGCCACGTAGTAAAACCGGTAAGAAGAGGGATCCAGTAGATCCAGTCTCTGTAAAAAGAGCTTTAGAAGCAGTAAATACCACAGATGCGGCAAAGAAAATGAGCTATAGGGAGGCAGCTGATGTCTTTCGTATTAGTCTTGCTACACTTTCAAGAGAGTCTAAAAAGTTTAATGAAACACAAATAGATGTATACGAATATAGTGTGAATTATGCAGTTAGGCAGGTGTTCAGTAATATGGAAGAAAATAGCCTGGTAGAATATATTCAAAAAGTAGCAAGGATGCAATATGGATTGACATGGAGTACGAGATTTAGCTTCCAAATTTGGCGTAGCAAATAGAAAAACATATCCTGAGTCTTGGAACGCCGAGAAAATAGCTGGAGAGGAGTGGATGCGTTGTTTCCTTAAAAGACACTGGGATAAATTATCAATTCGTAAACCTGAGGCGACGAGTTTAAGCCGTTCAACGAGCTTTAACCGCACAAATACTAACAGTTTTTTCGACAATATAAAAAATGTTTACCACCGATTTGGACCAATTTCCTCAAACAGAATTTGGAATCTGGATGAAACCGGCCTAAGTACAGTTCAATCACAATCAAAAATTGTAGGACCAAAAGGAATTACACAACTCGGTAGTGCAACTTCAGCTGAAATAGGGAGCCTGGTTACTATGATAGCAGCAGTAAACGCGACTGGAAACTCCATTCCACCCATGCTGATCTTCCCACGGATATTTTTTAAGGACCGGATGATATTTGGAGCACCTCCTGGAACCATCGGAGCCGCGGCTTCTTCTGGATGGTCAAATGAACAGATGTCCTTAAAATTTTTGGACCATTTTATCCAGTTCGTAAAATGTTCAAAAGATGAGCGCGTGGTATTATTTTTAGATAATCACGAATCACATCTTTCTGTGGAAGCAGTAGAAAAAGCTTCCGACAATGGTGTTATAATGGTAACCTTCCCCCCGCATACTTCTCACAAGCTCCAGCCACTTGATTTAACCATTTATGGACCCCTTAAGACTTATTATAGTCAAGGTGTGGAGGCATGGCTTTTCAACAATGGAGGAAAAACATTTGACATTTACTCAGTAGCGGAGGTCTTGGGGTCTGCTTTCCCTCGAGCTTTTACACCAAGCAATATTATAAGTGGTTTTAAATCTTCGGGTATATTTCCTTTCGACAGTGACGTATTTTCCGAAGATGATTTTCTGAGTTCCTATGTAACCAATCAACCATTAGAAAACAGACAACCATCTAATGATTTAACTGAAATAACAGATGAACATTCCGAATTAGTAGTGACAACGACAACAAGTAGTAGCGACGTTAGAACGGAACCAATAGCTGGACCATCAAATGCTGAAAGCCCTCCATTTTTAACACCTAAAAATGTTAATAAAGGGGTAGTAGGAAAACATTTTGTTACACCAGAAGAAGTGCAACCATTTCCTAAAGCGGCAGCTCGAAATACCACAAGAAGGGGTAGAAGAAGAGGAAGAACAATGATAGCAACAGATACACCTGAGAAAGAAGAAATAAAGAAATTGAAGGCGAATAAAAAGAAGATACAATCAGTAACCAAAGAAATAAGTTTTGACCAGAAAATTAGCAAGAAACCAAACAAACCTAAATATTCTTTGTCAAAAGGAATAAATTCTAAAACCAAAAAGAAAATAAGAATATCTCAGCCAGTTGAGACTTCTTCTGAAAGTGAAGAAGGTATGTCTTTAGCCTCAACTGACGATGAAGATAGTGCAAGTGAAGAATGAGTATTTTGTGGTAATACGATATGTGCAGATAGGGGTGGAGAAAAATGGAGTCGGTGCATCAAATGTTGCCGTTGGGCTCATAATCTGTGTGGTGATATCGAAAACAAAGACTGGAAAACGTACGAATGTGATTACTGTCGCAAAAAGTAGAGTAAAAAACCGTTCTTGCAATTTAATGTTTTCGTTTAAAGAGAATATCCAAATAATTTAGGTTTTGTTTTGTAATTTTTGAATTAAACTTGTTTATTTTCCCTTTGTTTTTGTTTATTTGTGTATGTATCAAGGTACAAGAGGTATGTTTCAAGGTACAGCACCATGCTGTACCTTGGAACATAGTGAACTCCCCTCAACTTTATTTTGTGACAGGCATTTACTTTGTTTTTTTACCGATTTCGCTAAGGGAAGATATAAAGGTGCACAGATATATTATATTTAGCATTATAGATATAAAAAAAAGTGTATCCGTCGAGATTTAGGGTATTAATTTATCAACAGTGTTCCTAGGTACGACAGTCTCCCCTACCTAATTGTATATTTATGCCGCTGATCTAAAACATCATTATACCAATCCAAATGTTTTTATATCGATTAGGGCATTTATTGCAAATTAATTTATTAAACCAATAAAGGTACTTTGGATTAATGCTAACGCTTTTTTAGATTTGCATCACGTCTTGCGCTATTATACATATTTATTCATGTTGATAAATGGGTTGTTCGAAAATAAATATTGGCTTTTTTTACGATATTACATATTCTTACTGATCTGATTTGAATTATTTTGTCATAATAACGTTTCTAGTGGCCTAAAACTTCATCCGCGTACGATTCACGCCATCATTTCTTTTGAATTTGTAGTTTAGGGTTGAAGTTTGAAGTAATTGGCCAAGAAAAATATAGCTGCTTAAAATTTAAGCTTAGAAAATAGAAAACTATTTAATCAGTAAATTTAATCAGAAGTATGAGAGTTTATATGATTGAGGTTGATTATTAACAGCGAGAAAAATTGCGCGTGTAAGCGCCACCACATACAGCTCACATTCTTACCATATTAAAAAAGGTAGGTAGGTATTTTGAAATAAATAAATTGATTGCAAATAATAGACACCATAAATGATGCCTTAAAGGTATGTACAGAATTTATATTTTGACACTTACCTACAGGGTTTATAATAAGGGAATAGTTAAAGGAAAACTGTTTATACCAAAGGATAATAAACTTTGATTTATACCTACTAAAATTGAAGTCTCCATATTATCTCTTGGACTTAACAAAATAAACAAACGAAAATCGCAAAACAAACATCATGTAGGTATAAGGTGCTATATATGTCTACACACTTTTTGAAAATATGCATATCCTTTCCCATCTCTGACTACAAACATACCTATTTTAGTTTAAAATAACCTTTTAATATAGCATTTTGATATGTACTTAATATGTAACTACACTATACAATTTCTAGATTATATTAATTAAATACTACACAATATCAGAATATCGCCGCCTATGGATAAAATTCCATATAAACGGGTCTACTCTATCCGTGCTCGGAGAAAAGTTCGGTTGAAAGCTAGGGCAAACAGGGGGCGTCAGCAGTGCTGATAGTTTGGCCCCGCCACTCCCCGCCTGGGTAAAATGTTGGCTGCTGCAGTGAGCGGAGTAATGAGTTCACTACGACTATGTGCATCTCTTTCTATTGCGAGTTCAATATATGAAAAGGACTTCATGATCATATTCATAACAATTTATCAGGGATCCAAATTTGATGACATGACCTATATATTATTAGAATCCTCAAGACACAACAGTCAACACACAACTCATTCTTGTGGCGGTGTATTGGGATGACATCTGGCCTATGCTATTTGGTTTTAAAATAACTTCACTGCCCGTCTTATATATATATTTATTTATGCTTCACTGCTGATGGCGTAGCAAAAAAACCACTCATGAAACTAATAAAGATCAAGTAATTGTTTCCCTTTTTAGTGATAAAAAAGGGGGACGAAGTAGCGTCCATTTTTAGGGTGTTAAAGAAACGCCCACAATCTTGGCAAATTATCATAAGCTATTAAACTTAACCATTGTGTTTATATAATGGCTTAATTTTGGCGCCAAATTTAAGCAATATGACTGGTGATAGGATCGAAATGTAAAATAGCGATGACCCGAACTCCGCTCGTCAATGTTGTTTAGATTTATTCACTTCATGCGTTTGTATCTTAGACTATATTTAGTCTAAGGTTTGTATGAGACTTTTTGAGAAAACCAGGAATGTTAAATCCTGGGCTAGATGACAAGGTTTACATCTAGAACACAAGGTAACGGCATTGTCTTTATAAGAAATAAACAATGGTAACGGGCTCGAGCAAGTTTCTTTTGCATCTTACGCGGCGGTATGAGAGTAGGTGTAGGTAAATCTCGGAAAAATGAACGTAAGTGTGTAAGGGGATGTGACATCATAACCCATGCGCAGTGATTAGTGCGCAGCTACTTCAGCGCTTCCTTGTAAAACGTGTTTTTTTAACGCCAGAATATAGGCAACCAATTCCAAATAATTGGTTGCCTATATTCAGGCGTCATGAAAACGAAGTATACTCTTTACGAGGGCTGCTCAAATGTTTGTGAAGCATACAAAATACCAAGGGCTTTAAAAAAGTATCCAGCTAAACACTATTGAAGCAATACATTAAATTACACAACCGATGTCGTGTCTCGAGTACTAGCAGACTCGCTCATTTTTATTTATTTATTTATTTTTTGGATTAGTTAGTTTTTTGGCATGCCGGCTTGGGTTAGTTTAGACAACGCATGAAGCGCCATAAACCGGCAGAAGTCGGGATCGGGGCTCCCGGCAACGGTTAGACGAAATGTTAGAACACCTAATTTGTTGGTAGCATTCCTAAAATATGCTTGCTTACCTTAAATTAGGGTTGCTACCAGTAGTTGCCCAGTGCCATGCCGAACTAGTGGGAAGCCACAAATTTTCAAGACCTTTATTGTACCATACACCCGGGCACCAAGGTTTTTATTTAAGTAAGACTTCTTTACGCGCGCCTGAGGGTTAATATTCAAGGCCGTGACCCGACACATGAGCTAGCGAGATAAAAATCTAAAACCATATAACACAGCTTACCATACAATATACAATATAAGCAGTGGATAAGCATTTTATGTCTCTTATTACCTATAAAATTATATAAGGCAGGAATTATTAATACTCGCCAATTTGTCAAGAAATATTTGAATTGAATCTAGCTGTCCAAACGTAAGAAGTAAGAAGTTTTACTTCACACTCTTTTTGAAGTGAGTACTTCTTTGGCTTCATGAGAATGATGAGAGTAATTTTTCAAGGCCGCGTCAGGACACGGTTTATGATATTTTTTCTTCAAACGTCAGTAAATCCGTTATTACTCGACTGTGTAGGCAGCCGTGAAGTTTCGTTTTTCCTCCGCCGGAGCTTTACTTTTCACTTTTCCGCCGGCGGAGGTAAAAGTGTTGTCATAGCAACATATATACAATACAAACAGACAAGAAAATAAGCGCCAACAGCTCAAGATTTATTAAACTACAATTTGTATTTATCACTCAATTTGTGACTGCATTTCTAAAAATCACTAATTTAGGAACAAATTGGTTATTATTTAATCGAACTTACTCAATAACTGCTTATCAATACGGAATTAAAACGCAATCGGAGACGCAATCTCAAAAAATAATTATTGTTGACAGTGTCCACTGACAGCTTTATGTTACATTATATTCACCCAAGAATGATAAACTAATATGAAAGGATGGTGCCTTCCCATTTAAACACATGTTCACTTTTTTCTGCCCCGTGCCCCGCGGCTCCCTCACCCTCATTGGCGTTTTTGTGACGTAGCTGCGCGCGAATGGCTGTCATTTTTACCATTGCTTGCATTGCAATTTCCATGTTTTGGTTCTGTTTTTAGTTCTTTACTCATATTTTCAAATATCTTAGAACTATTGGTAGTTGTGTTTTAGTGCTCTGAACATTGAGAAACCTGAAGTGTATTATATTTTCCTTTGATCCTAAAGGAAATCCCATAAATTGAGGATTAAAGCAGGGACCAGAGTGCCTGTTTTGTATGAATATTTTCCAGTGTAGTTTTCATTGACTTTTTATTAAATAAGGTAGGAAGAACTTTAAATTATGTTTAAATGTAAGCAAGTGTGGGAAGAATAATAATATTTTACTTAATATTATAGAGAAATTGTCAAACTGAGGGTTTTATTACACAGTAGTGTATCACTTGGCTATTTAGGTTTTAAACAATATTTTTAAAATAGTAGGTATGTTTACGGGAAAGTAATTCTTATTTATAGATTGTTTAGTTCCTTAGATTGTGATCTTGCTTATCACGTTAGAATATCATAAATATATTATGTCATACAGCAATGGCTACGCTTACTACACTATGGAAAAGCCAGTGTCGAATCATATATTAAGGATTTTTCATTCAGAAGCCCTCATGTTATTAGCATTATGAGTTCACTTACTAGTAAATACACACAAGTTATAGAACTAAGGCTTTCTTAATTCAATTTTATTTTCCATAATTTGAGAATAGATTGTCAAACTCTGAATGCCACAAGAAAATTACTATTTTGAATATCAGTAAACATGTACATAGATACAAATATACTTGTTTGTAGAATAAAAGGAATTTTTAACTAATTAATGTTCAACTTTTCTCTTTGGATATGATATTTTAGTTAGCTACAAATAATATAATAGGTATATATTGTTTATACTATGCTAATATTTAGTGCCTTTCGAGAAATTAATATAATCAATGCCTTAATTTTATATGATAACCTCTTAAGATTCCTTTTCCAGAAGCCTCCTAGATGCTTGGTCCCTTACTTGCGATACCATCATGCTAAATATAGAATGATTTGCAGTCTTACAGTTGTGCATACCAAAAATATTAACTGTTAGCTGTGTTAAACAAAACAAGTCCTGATCTGCAAATTCTTGTAAGTTTACATTTTGCATGTAGGCGAATTGTATTATTGCCAATTCATCACGATTTTGCACTCATCGTTAGATTTCTTTAGTAAAACTATTTTGCTCTTCTTTTATGTACAGCTAGTTCGGAGGTTCCTACTCTTTTAAATGCATCTCCAAGAGAAGGATTTTTTATGTGAAGATCTAGATATCCACACTTACAGCAAATGTCCCCTTGTGGATGACCAAAATGTAAATTAAAGTTCTTATGAAAATGTTTTACAAAGTAAGAATATTGAATGTTCGATGATGTATTTTTCCCTTGAGCAAATCAAAAATAAGTTTTCATATTGTTCGAGCAATAGGGAATGAAGCATGATCAAAAAAAATATATCAGAGTCAGTGGGCAAATATACTGTGAAAATAGTTAGTTTTTAGATCAATAAATGAAATCTATTTATATACTACATATAAGCTTAGTGTTTAAATTAACCCAATTATACACCTTTATTCCATAAACAATATACATTTACCTAGGTCAGAACATTTTAGGGATCTTGGTGTAACCTTTGACAATAATTAGTGAAACATCCAGAACTCTCGAGTTTATTACCAGACTTAGCCATGAGTTTCACGACATTCATACTCTTAAAACTTTATTCTGTTCTTTTATAAGATCAAAACTAGAATACATCTCATTAGTATGGTCATCAGCATATGATGCAGTATGCACACATAGATGATATGGAAAGGGTACAACATAGGTTCTTAAAGTTGCTTTACCTGAGGACTCATGGTTGCTACCCATCCTTAGGGTTTTCCTGAGAACTTGCTTCGAATGTTTGATATGCAGTCCCTTAAAACTAGAACAGGCTACTCTTCCCAAGAATTCCTATTTAACTTACTTAATAATCTTATTGAATGCCCTGATCTCCTAAATAAAATTAACTTTCTTGTTCCTCGCATGGGCTCCCGTCAGAATTTAACCTAGAGCAAGTATTTTCACCCATTTATACAATGTGCAAAACACAATGCTTGTGGCAAGAATTTTGATATATTCAATAGTTCTATCGCTGTGATACGGACTCTCTTCAAAGAACATGATCCTGACCATGTATCATGACTCTCCTTATCCTGACCTACCTACTGCTAATACCTGCCTATTATTGATTTGATTTGTTTTATTCTTTTTTATTGTAAAATATTTTATAGTTCATGATGTTCTACTTGTGATTTTTGGATACTTTACTGTAGATTATTGTATGTATTTCATAGTTTTAAGCTTAATTAGGTACTTTGATTATCTTTGATTGCTTTGTAATTGGGTCCGAACCTGTTAAGCAGTGTAACTAAATAAATAAATCAAAACAAGAGAAATTATCATGGAATTATATAAAGACTCACATCTGGGTGATGATCCGGTAACAGTCAGAGATTTGTTAAACCTTAAAGAAGATTTGCTTTCTGTATTGGTTATGCTTACAATAAGCATAGTGCAAGAATCGTGATGACTTGGCCGTAATACAATTCGATTACATGCAGAATGTACACTTACTAGTAGTTCCAGTTCAGCACTTGTTTTGTTTAACACAGCTAACAGTTAATATTTTTGATATACTCTACTGTAACACCGACAAAACATTCGTCTACATTTACCATGAAGATATCGCCAGTTAGGGACCAAGCAGCTTGGAAGTTTCTGGAAAAGAAATCTTGAGAGGTTATCACATGAAAGGCATTGATTATCATATAATTATGGCATTGCTTATATTGTGATATAAGTAGATTTTGTTGCTGTAATGAGTATCATTTAAAGAAAATTATTGAAAATGCTGATTAATGAATCAATTCAAAATTCAAATTCAAAAAGTAAACGAAAAGTAGTAAAAATCAAAATTGCACAAAATGTTAGTTAGTCCCTTTCTCAAATAAACGATTCATATGTGTTTCAGATACCATTATGTCAAGATCAGGATCAAGCTGTGCTGGTTTTGGCTATACAACACTTATTCTATTAATCAAAGTGGTGAAAGAAAAATTATTTTACATGTGCTTCCCAAACCAAAGGATATGGTGTCCCAAAGTGTAAGAAAGGAATGGATTAGCCGCTGTAGTAGACAGGATAAATTCAACCCTGACACTAGCAGGATTTGTTCAGATCATTTTGTGATTATTTTTTATTCTTGGCTAAAGTTTGTACCACATGGAAGTAACAATATAATTTAGTTTTAATGACATATAGGAAATTTTGTACTTTTGACTTTCCGTGAACAATTTTTTAAATTCAATGATTTTTGTATGGTGTAAAATTTTTGCACTACTATTTAATAGTAATAAATATAATAATGGTGTATTGCCCATTTTCGCATATTTATGCTTTAAACAGTATATATAAAATATAAAAGTTAATTACTTAAGAGTAAATGTATATATAATATAGTTAAGAATGTTAAGAGGCTTTAGACAGATAATATAAAAGTAAACTCAGGCTCAGGAGTAAATGTATAATATAGTTAAGATGCTTTAGACAGTATGTATAAAATAGGATATAAGATATAATTTATGTTGTATATTGAACAGGTAGAATTAACAGTACAGTTAATATTGAAATATACTGTGCATATGAACATACATACTGTTGGAGATGAGACTCAAATTTGTGCCGACTATAATAAGCGCCTTGCAGTAATATTTTTTTCACCACTCTTAAATGGATTTATACTAGTAGGTATATTTGATGTTTGTTGGAAGAAGGTTGTATATGGTAATACCGATGTAATAGGTACTTTTTAACAATTTAGTTGAAATGGTAAAGATAGGCCAAATAATGAGATCTTTACGGAGATTATAGGAATTATTTTCGTTAGTGAGCTCACAGTGCTGATCCAGTTTTCTTAAAACATGTTGTAAGAACCGAAATTCAAATAGTTTTAGAGCAGCCGGACTATGATGATGGAGCTGATAGCACTTTCAAAGCTGAATACATAGAAACAGCTTTGGACGAAATAGAGAAAGAAGATGCTTCTTTTAATCCTGTGTGTATGCATACTTACTATTTGAAGCACTGTGGGTGATGTAACTTGTTGCAATAGATGCATAGAGTACTGAAGTTCTTTAAAGGGGCGTTGACACTATGCTTGTTGGCTAGTACCAGTCGGTCGATGCCAGTCGACAAGTATAGTGTAAACATTTGCTAGCGCTAGTCTCGTGCTTATTTTACTAGCGCCAGTAAAGTTAAAAGCGTTTGTACTTTTATGTACCAGTTGAACAAATAAAAATGGCCCCTATACACAAATGGAGTGAAAATGAAACGGTAAAATTTGTCAGTTTATATAAAGAATGTGAAATATTGTGGAATGTTCAAGATGCAAGTTATATTAACAGATACAAGCGAAACAAAGCATTTATGTGATATATTTCTTAATTCATCTTAAAACATTGTAGTTATTATTTCAATGTATTTTTCCACTTCACTCATCTTCGAAAATTTATAGCAAATTTCAGAACCGTCTCACTTGTCAAATATATTTAAGTACTAGCACAAAACAGTGCATACTAGTATGTAAACAGCAGAAGCAGTACCAGCGGACTAGCGCTAGTTTCCTAGTACCAGCCAACAAGCATAATGTCAACGGGCCTTTATCAATAGTGAGTCCAGGGATTTTGATCTCTGCTAGGTTACTCAGAGTGGTTTTAGTATTAAGGTGTATATTTGATGTATGTGTGTGATGTTCTGTTTCTTGAATAAAATATAATTTGTTGTATCAAGGTTGAGTTAATTTATTTGCATTATAGCAGTGCCAAGTCGCTGATTACTTTCTCTGTTTCAGTTTTTAAATTTTCATAGTTCCAATCACCAATAACATGTTGTGCCATCTGCGTAGATTATGATCTTTTTCAGATACATCTTATGTAAGGTCATTCGCAAACAAGTTGAACAGCACTGGTCCTGAGATAGAACCCGAGTATAAAGGTCGATCTTTATACTCGGATAGAACCCTGTGTTACTCCGTTTATATTATATAATAGCTAACCCTAATATTATCATAGAGTGTAGACCATTAAAAACTAATAGAATGTTTTAAGATTTGTACCAGCTTTTTCTAAATCGTCCAGGTATCCACAGAACAGGAAAGAAGCATGTATCTCATATGGATAAACTTACAGCTTTCTCACTTGTGTTTCACATCTGCGGTTTTGAAAAATATATGTTTTAGAAAGTAACATATTTTTATTTTTGCGCACCGTGTATACTTAATCTGAGTTTTTATATGATTAAAATTATTTTTATTTATGCACTAGCTTCCATATAGAACATTTTCTGAGAAGCAATTATTAGGCTTTTCCAAATATGCATACGTTTTTGGCCCACACTGTACAAAAGGGTAGTCAGATTTTATTTTATTGTTGTCTATTTTTCTCTAATAAGCTCCTATTATTCATACTCTTAAGGATATTTTTCATACACGATTTAATAATCCCCCGTCTTCTATTTACTTTTGGCTTATCCAGGTTTGTTAGAATTCAAAAACAAAAAGCTTGTAAAAAATATTTTCCATTATTCATTAATAAAAAAAAACCTTGGTAATTTCATAAGAAATAGTTTAGTTTTACTATCCATTTAAAATTTTGAGTTTAAACCCTTTTTTATAAACTCTAAACAAGAAAAATAGCCTTGCTCGTACGACTTTGCCATATGTACGTTAAGCCTTTCGCGCCAAATTTCGCGCGTGGCTACGTCACAAAAAAGCAGCTGTCAGTGAAAAAATTCGGCAGATCGAACCATCCTGTCTTGTTTAAAGTTCTTGATATTCACCGACACTGGTCTAAGCAAGGCCACCTAGGACCGTGGTCTAAGCCGCCTTGCGAACCCATTTATCTTTAATAATAATTAGATATTATTACTATTAAAAAGATATGTTTTGCATTAATTTGTCGACATTTGAAGAAAAAACAGCATATTTTATTTGGAGGAAAAGTTACTTTTCATGGCTTGCTCTCTATTACCAGCCTCACTCTGTTCGGCTGTTAAACACGAGCGCGCCATGAAAAGTATCACATTTCCTCCATATAAAATAATATACTATTCTTCTCTCAAGAGAGATAAAGTATATGATGTATCTCTTTCCCTCTTATGGAATCTGAAAAGAACTATTCAATTCTATTACGTGTATACTGTGCCACACGCAACTTTTTTTAAGCGAAAACTTCTTTAGCACGGGGCACGGGTGTGATTTGAGACTCGATGAAACGAAAAAGTGACAGTAAAAAGATATCTATATGGGCATTTACGAAAATTGTAGCGGTATCTACCGGTAGGTATACAGCGGTAATCAGCTGATTAACGTCGATACGTTCCGGTAAATGGTAATTGTCGAACGGAACGGTGCAGGTCGCGAATAACTTAAAAAAAAGTTTGCTTATAATGAAGAATAATAAACGTCAAGTTATCGCAATCTTGGCTACTTTTCAAATATTAGATAGTAGTGATTTGGAAACTGAGGGCATTATAAAGTTGTTTCAGTTTCAATGCAGAAAACATAAAAGAAGAAAAAATGAACCTGTGTTTATTGAAAAATGTATTGAAAATGTTGCTTTTCGCTATATGATGTTGAAGGTATTTAAATTATTACTCTCTAAAACTGAATGTATTAGTATTTTATTTTCAGAATTTCGATAGTATATAAGTAACAACAAGCTCGCAGGCTAAATTTGTAGATTATGTCAATATAAGGTGTAAACAAACCGACATGTACCGACACAAATAGCAGATCCATAAAGGTGGATCGCGGTACATGAATCGGTAGATTCAATTTGATTACAGAACGCGGTTGGTTAATGGAACACAAATTAACGAACGCTCAGATACCTACCGGTAGATACCGCTCCAATTATCGTAAATGCCCTATGATGTAGTCTGCTAGAGAATGAGACAGAACACAGTTATACCAGAGTTTGGTTTGTTATACTCTGGTTATACAGTTGGTACATGTTTGTTAAGAGCAAAAAAGTAAAAAGTATATATGGTACTCGTCCTATCACTGAAGTTAGTTGCGCGTGGTTAGTTTGGATGGGTGACTGCTTGGTTTAGTTTTATGAAGGTTTCACTTCTACCGCATGTGTACGACACACATAATTTGTTTCATTGTACCTATTTACGCGTTTGAATTAGTATACTGCCTACCGGCTGTCCACTGCCTATGCCTAAAAAAATGCGATTTAGTAATGACCTGTATTAATGAATAGCTATATGAAATCAATATTTCAAAAATATTTTAAAATGTAGGTACAGGACTGAACAGGGGCTTATTATTGACCTTCCCTTATATTTAAAACAAAACATTCGTTATATATTTTTTTTCTGCCTAATTCCAAAATAGAACCAAAAACAATAAAAGACTTACGCCATAGATGACCTACGTTTTCAAATGGAACACCAATTATTATATTATTGGACTCTAGAGAAATCTAAACACATTTCGTGTATACTGTATAATAATTGATAAAAAGTCAGTCATTTTGACAAGCTCTAAAATCTAAGCTGCACGAGACCAAAGTAAACGGTTTGCATATGGCTATATTATAGGTTTTCATAAGCTATCGAATAACAGTAACTCCCAATTTAACCCACGGATGAAATTAACGGGGAGCTTTTTGGTTTGTTTTAATAATACAGGGAAGGCCAAAAATGAGCCCCTGTTTAGTCCTCGTTGGAACACCCTGTACCTAACATTCTGTCACAAAATGTGATTATAACTATTTTTGAAGTAGAGGAGATGGCCCCGTGTCTCGCAGAATCACTTTTGACTTTGAGTTCGAGAATGCCACGCCACTGTGCAAAAGTTTTTTTTCTTGATGTTTAGCAATTTTAGCATGTCTTGGACTAGTGTTGGTTAGTTTCTGTTCGTTTTGCATGGGTTTTCAATATGTTTGCTTGTGATTTTATAAATGAAGAATATCGATTCGTAAAACGCGCCAAATATTTGAAAAGACGACAATAACGCTGGCACACAGTTTAAAAGTTAAATCTTTTGAGAGCCTCATTATACAGTAGGTAATACAAATTCTCCTCAAATCAGTGCTTATAGACAATTATAGAGCCAAGGGTGTCGGAAGGGGGGGGGGGGTGTTAAGGGAGTTAAGTACATCAATTTTTAATTTCCCTTTTTTTTCTCAAGCGTTACGCCATCGGTGAATGATTTGTTCTTTTGTTATTAGTATACATGTCAAGCAACTTCAAAATTTACTTAAAGTAGACGTTATATAATTACTTAGTTGCATAATGTAACTGACATTTCATAAATATTTAAGGTGCACAAATCTTAATATTAGATTAGGTATCTTTAGGTACACCCTGCAAAATTTCTATGTGAGTCACTGGAGAACTATAAAATTTTGCTCATAAAGCTTTATCTTTCTCAAGTATACTGATGTATCACTTGTAGACATCAGGTAAGAATTAAGAACTAAGAGAGTGTGTCCGAATTTTTGAGAAAAAAAATGTTCCTGGGCGATTTTTTTTTTTTATACATTTTATAAAAAAAAAAATCTTAAAAAACATTGTTTTTTTTATATATAGGTGTAAACTCACCAATAATGTAATAACCACTATGAAACTATATAGCAAATATAAAGCACTATTTACGCTAATACCGTATTAAAAAAAAAACTAATAAAAAACCTATAAAGCTTTGTGTTACATATTTTATAATACAGAATAATTTTTCCTTGAATTTTATCAATTTAGGAACTTTTTACTTTCACCCTGTATTGTATTTGTCCACTGCGACCCTTGGTCTATTGTGGCTCACATCTGTGTTTTCCACTATGCCAGAGGCTGGATCCTTTTCAAGAAATCGAACAGCTTTCTGGGGTGGATAGTTTTCAAATCTGCGAGTGTGATTTGAGTATTTCCAAAGACTGTTTGTCTGGTTCTTTCCATTGCTGGACAGTGGCATATAACATGCTCCATTGTTTCTTCGTCCTCCAAGCACAAGCGGCATTCCGTTTCTTCGGAGAGCCCTATCTTGTTCATGTGGCTTCTTAGCCGACAATGGCCAGTGTACATGCCAACTACAGCCTGTACCTTCTGCCGGCCAAGTTGAAGAAGCTGTCCAGTTCCCACACCTGATGGCAGATTCACCGCCAACTTTGAATTAGTTAGGCCTGCTAACTCTCTCCATATATCTTCAAATTGATTTTGTGTCTATCTGGAGAGGGCTTCTTTAGCTGTGTTATAAGCTGTGCCCAGTACTGGTTCTGGTCCTACGAAGGCCGTTGCGGCCGCCTGCTTCGCAAGAGCATCAGCTTTTTCGTTGCCTTCATATATCCTGTATGTCCAGGTATCCCGATCAGTGTAAGTTTGTTTCCTCTCCCTAGTTTGGTGAGTAGTTCCTGGAAGTTCCATACTGTCTTGGATGAACAACGGCTAGAATCAAGAGCTCTTAGAGCTGCTTGACTGTCCGAGAAAATTTTGATTGACTTGCCTTTCCAGTTTCTATCGATGAGCTACTGGGCAGTCATATCAATGGCCTTAACTTCAGCCTGAAAGATGGTTGCATGTTTGCCTAGGGAACATTTAAGCTCAACCTTACCATTTTTATTCCATGCAGCGGCTCCCGTACTATCATTGGTCTTGGAGCCGTCAGTGAACCAACTATTCTCTGTTCTTCTCACATTTTCAGAGTCCTTCGCCCATTCGTTCCTCTCTGGTAGGAGGACGTCATAGGCATGGTAATAGGTGGTTTTGGTAGGCATAACATCTGATGGTAGACCCAACACACTGTCCTGCTCATTGGCATTTTCCAGCCTGTTGGGCACCATGATGATCGCCTGCGGATTGTTGAGCACCGCCTGTGTCAATCTATACGTCGCCCATCTAGCCTCCTTGTCCAGCACTCTTTGAAGAGGTGGCAGATTTAGAAGACACTCAAGCGCTGCCGTGGGTGTAGTGCCGAAAGCGGCACTAATTGCCAGACACGCTTGTCTTTGTAAGGTAGATAATTTGATTGGTTTCGCTTTTGCGGCAATTTTATCCAGATGCGCATTCCAGTTAAGTGTTTTATCTAAGGTAATTCCCAGATACTTCACTGTATTCGCAAATGGGATAGTTTCTCCTTTGAGTGAAGGTGGTACTTTCACCCTGTATAATAATTATTCTACGAACAAAATTTTAAAAAAAACTTTTTTAAAACGAAATAAAGTAGCTATTTACACATGCAACACTATTATTTTTATCACAGGAAAATTACTTTAATTTTATGCCCAGTGTCCAACATTTAACACAGTCTTTCCACCGTACGCCGGCGCCGTCGCCATGAAGAACGTCACTCATCTTATCCGCCTTCGCTGCTACTATAGGTAATATCAGAGACAAGGGGTCTCTGGTAATATACCCAACAACACTTTCTCTCTCTTTGTGAGACTGGTGCTAGGTCTAGCTCCGTTTCGACCAGTCTCATCTGTACTGTCTTTTACTTTAGCATTGTCTAAGAGTCTAAGGAAGGTATCGCTAAAGTACAGACTGGCTGTCACTAACCTAGATGAGATTAACAAAATGATATGATCAATATTATGTAGCCTGAATTAGCGAAAGAATATTTGAAACTTTAATTGAATATAGATATTAGAGATGGCCTGACCGTTCCGGTTAACTTTATTTATTTTTCTATCTCTCTCTCTACTTCCAGGGTTGGTAGATAAGATAAGACTGGTCCGTGCCGACCAGTCTTATCATTATTTACTCTTTCTCTCTGACTCACACATAATCTACCTACCACTGTTCCTTACTTGCCTACCACCACCACAAAGGCGTAAAATCGTAGTAGCGAAGTACGACCGGAAAGTAGTGATTTCGCGCAATAAGCGCATTTCGGGAATTGTATGTAGGCGCTCCGTATTCAACATACCGTTATCGTTCCATATTTCTGCGACCAATCTCATCATTTATCGGCCAGTATCACTAGCCGTCAATACTGTGTCATGAGGAGCATTTTAAGATCCTTTACACAAATAGTGCACTATGTAAAAATCGACCTCTCCTATTGGTCGATCCATCTCGTATTACAATATGTCTTCGTGATGCAATCGATTTCTGTCAAGAGCTCTCGTGGTGTAGAGGTTTAGACAACTGGGTCTCACTTGGACGGCCAGGGTTCAAACCCCGTTGCATTTTTTTTATTAGCTTATGATTCTATACAGTTTTTTTCTTGATTTTGGGTATGTCTTCGGTTAGCACCTGGTTAGTTTCCTTTTCTTGAGCCGCCGTCGCGAGCGAAGAGATAGGAAAGGCCGATTTTTATATAGTGTACTATTTCTGTAAAGGATCTTATAATGCAATATGCTCATGAGGAACTTTTTGCCGTTTTTGGATTGTTATAGAAGACGAGATCCTGGTGATTGGATTCGCATAATATACCGTAATATAATATGCTTCGTACAGTACCTTTTTTACCGTTTGATACTGCGGCGATAATGTTATTTCTTACCGTTACGTCATATTCCTATGGCGCTCGACGAGCGGTGTGTGTATGTGCGAAGATGTTGATAGACACGGTTCTTGAATAGTTGTAGGTTGTAATTAGGGGGGAAATAACAGATGTCCAGACAAAGGAATTCTTGTAAAGTGATGTTCTAGGTGTTTCCAGTTGTACGACGAACTGGTGCGCTCTTGCGGTCTGTCGTGACTGTCTGACAGGCGTTGCCAGGGGCGGGATGAGGCGGGCCAAATTCTGGGAACATCTGCCGTGAAAGTATCTGTAAAACAGGGACATCTCGGCCACATGTCGGCGGTGTTCTAGCCTAGACTATCCAGATTCCGGGTCAACTCCTGGTCGCCGAGACGCACAGCACTCTTCTGAATCGAACCCAGCAGCTTTAGGATGTGATTTGGTGCGGCACCCCAAATGTGTGAGCAATATTCTAAGCACGGTTTTATTTGCGCTTTGTAGAACAAGAGCAACTGCTGCGGTGTATACAGTTTTTTGTTGCGAAATAGCGCACCAAGCTTCTGGGAGAATGATTTTGCGATGTTAGCGTGGTCATGCCAGGACATAGGTATTGCTCTTGACTGAGACACCCAGCAGTCCCGATTGACGAGGATGAAAGAATGGTCGATCCTGCCATAATGTCACGGCCCGCAGTACTGGCCCTCTTGGAAAACGTGGCTGCTTGGGTCTTTGCTGCATTGAACTGGACCAAATTTCTGTCGCCTCAAGTTTGAACTACCTCCAGGTCTTGATTAATTGCTGTAATCAGCTCCTGTCTGCGGTGATAAGTCTCAGTCGCTGGTAAAGGTTTTTCTGATCTAAAGTGGGAGACAAGGGTACTGTCATCTGCAAAACTCTAAACAGGATTATTCGTTTCGGTCAGCAGGTCACTAATATAGATGAGGAACACAGTTGGTGAAAGTATTGCGTCCTGAGGCACGCCCGCGTGAAATTCGAATGTGTCTTGAGATATATGTCCATCAACTGCAACGTGATGTAGAGATCGGTTCTTAAGGGAATTGGCAAACCAACTGCAGAAAGAGGCAGGCAGTCCGAAGGACAGCAGGTTGTTCAGCAATCCGTCATGCCAAACTCTGTCGAATGCCTTCGAAATATCCAACGCAATCGCTCGAGACTCTCCGTAGTTCTCAATTGCCCTACTCCATATATGAGTGACATAGGCCAATATATCTTCTGTCGATCTCTCTTTGCGAAAGCCGTATTGATTAATAGCTATATAGTTCAATTTTAATTCATTGATTTATGCATTTCGTGCAAGTAACGATGTTAGAAATACTAGTACGCTGTTTTATACCTACAATTTGTGGATTTATTTCACTGTAGATTACTATAAGAGTGACATCTATTCGCGAATGGGTTTATTTCATGTGGTTGGCTGTTTTACGAAGCGCAGTATTGTCACGACTAACAACCGTCAGAACGTTTTTGTGCTACCCTATTGAACTTGCCTTGTAGCGTAACGTGTTTATGTATGAGTCATCGCCGCCCGGCCGGCCGCGAATATTCAAGAGCGCTGGAATTATCTCGATGGACGATGGTCATATAGAGTGGCCTCGGAATACTTCCCGAATATTCGTGACAGATTGGAGATTATAGGTTTGTTCCAACCGACTAGAAAACCGTACGAGGGACCGTCATTTCTAGTTGTCAATTTCACTTTTGAAGGTGATAACTAATCCGTCATGTTGACAAACGAATTATGCTACTGGAAATTACCGTCCCATGTACGGTTTCCATGGTCAGTTGGAACAGACCTATTATATAAGGAGCAGACCCAAGCTGAAGTTGGTTCAGTTAATAATTGAGTGTTGAACTGTAAACAGATATTAGTTGTAAAGTTATAAGAGTAGTTTAGTGTGTCTGATTGTATACAGTGGCAGAGAATAAAGAGAGCATTTAGTTAAAAATATGTACTTTTGTGAAGAACCCACGGGAAAAACGTAACAGTATGCTATTTTATATCTACAATTCATAAATTTATTTTACTATAGATTGATATGTTTAATATTGGGTATTTCTATAGCTTAACGCTGCGTGATCTATAGTGATAATCATATGATATAAATTAGCCAATAATACAACGGCAAGCAGAATGTGTCGAACGTCTTAAATTTTGAAACCGAAGTCGTTTATCTTGTGTCCAGACGTTTGACGGGTAGGTGCTAGTTTTTAATCTTGAAATATTTTATTCATCTTGCAGTATATTTAACTAATTCTTTCATTTTTAAATACATAATTAATATTTGTTCATGATTCGTTTAGTCTTATTCGACCTAAACAAGAATTTAGCATTCTTATATTACATTGTTATTTAGCTAACACCTTTAATAATCTTAATTATTGTCATGACCGTTTGGTAAGGATACCGATTTATTGGTGAATAATTGCGTCTCTCATTAGTCAAATTCGTGTAATTTGAAAGATGCTTAGTTCAGATTTACGGAGAACGTAAATATTTCATCGTTTAGTCACAAACAATTGTTAGTAGTTTAGTGGTCACGCACATTATTTTACGTTTCCATTCAAATAGAACAGTATTCTTTGGGTGAATTCAGATTCTATATATTCCTGCAAAGGGTAAATTGAATTTTCAGTAGAATTTCTCCGAATTTTCCCTCATAGTATTGCTGGTTTTAATATGTTTTCTTTTCAGGCTCATTTAATAAAATTTTCAGTTTATTTGTTACATCAAGTATATAATTATTAGCACTCCCTATCTCTTCTTAACACTGATGTACCGACATTATTTGCATTTATGAGAGGTTTATCTCATATATGTAAAATTATGTTTTTTTTTAATCTTTTATCTCAATTTCTATCTCGATGCAAGGATCTTATCTTTATCCTTAAGTAATTGAGGCGTAATTACGCTCAATTCTCGTTTGTGTGCCAAGGGCCGAAATAAAAAAGTAATAGCAATTACATATTTTGAGTTATAAAACTCGTTATTAGAGGTTGTACCTCTATTTTTCTATTTATTATCAAATTCAAGTTATCTTTTATTTAGATTTACCGAGAGTCACTGAACTGGAACGTAATTCCATAATTTTCTTTTAAATTTTAAATTTCAGTCATTATTTTCTTTTCAATTTCATATTTTAAAATAAAGAAAAGGATATCTTGAGTAACAGTAGTGATTTATAATTTTGCTTAACATTGTAATTTAAGTTTCTGATTATATCTGCTTTAACCAGTAAATTTTCAATTTGTTGGTTGCTTCCTCATGTATTTCATAGTGTCACTGATGTTCACATGATGTTTCCCTCAATATTAATTAATTATAGCGATATACATTAGTCTGGGTTAGTCTTAGGTTATTTTCTCTTGCATGTATTGAACATTGGCTGGAAGAAAACATCGTGCTTGGCAAGTAGCAGGTGTTCGTCCACTTGATGTACACGTGTTCTGAGGGATTCGATACGTTAGGAACCTAGGAAGTCCTCGATAAGACCGAGAGATATTAACTTGGGACCAGGCAGAAGCGGTTCCAGTAGAGGTCCTAATACGATCGCATGGTTACCGAAAAGTTGGACAAGCTAAGTATTAGCCAATCAGAAGATAAACATATTGCAAAGACCAATAATAACGCTTCATTCATTCCTTTTTTTTAACCTGTCACAATTAATTTTAATTCTCATTACTAAGTAAATTTATTCATAAACTTTATTGCAAATAATTTCATAAATTATATTTGCCATTTGATTATATAGATTTCAATTTTTCAAATTACATCAATCGTATTTGTGTTTAATTGTGTAATTAATATATTGTTTTTTAAATTTATTTCTTTAATTTATCGCAAGATAGAGGTCTGGGAGACATTGCCAATTATAAGGACACATTTCTGATATTCTTATCTTTATATTTATTTAAATTTAAGTGTTCATATTCAGTTTGCAATGGCTCTAGGAACTCTGGCGCCCACGTTATTACAAAAAAAATCTCTGCTAATGAAAGAACGTCGACCGACGTCTAATGCATACAAAATGGCGCACAAAGCCATACTTAATTAAATAAATTAACTTTCATTACAAATTGTTGCTCAACTGTTCCATATCATTAGAAATTGACGGCCAACTGTTCCATATAATTACAATATCTGATTTTTAAAAGTATTTTGTTTTCTTCTAGCCACTTCATATTTATCTTACCATTCCAACAGTTACAAAGTTTATGAAGATACAACAAGGCTTTGTTACTAATGCTGTACACTGTACATACTTGCCAGTAACTCTTCCAAAGTCAATTGAGGGATGCATTTGAATGGCAAGAAATGGAACACCATTATCATATTGGTGAGTTGGCTGACGGTGTCACAAGATCATATCGGAACCGAATTAAACTTGAAACAAATTATAACTTAACACAATACAATAATTATTTAAAATAAAAAAAATAACAAACTAATTGTTAACAAAAAAAAACAACTTATTGAAAAATATTTAACATATTTTATTAGCAACGGATGTTTGCTTGCACATTTAAATATACTGGTAGTAATGTTTTGATACTATTCCTATATAACTAACTAGCCAATTATTATAATTTGTTATTTTTTTAACTTGAACACAACAATTAGTACATTTAAATTCACACTGATAGCTTATTTTCATCAGTCATTGTTGTGTGCTCCACCATTCTAACAGCGACAAGGTCAATACATATATACAGCTTATTGCCTAATTGTGGACGATCGTCTAGTCCATAGATAAATATTAAGGGGGGGTTGGTCTAGTCCAATTATTAATGAAAATGTATATTGTGGATGCGATAATAAATATACAAAATGGTGATGTGTTTCATCAACATATGAAAGGCAATGGGTGAATAAAACATTCTGCAAATAGTGAATGGCTAACAAAGAATTTACATAGACGTCCCTGAAACGACAATAATGCTATAAATGATTAACCTTTTAATATTGCTCTATTTTTAAGTAAGATTATTATACTAAATGAAAAAGTCTATTTTAAACGCAAAGAAAAAAATTATGGTTAAGTAAATTAATTCGTCATCTAACTTTTAATTATTAGAATTAAATTGTGGTAATTTTGCTACACTTAAATCATTAAACATAGGAAATTTGCATCGTAAAATTCATATAATGAATTATTTTGTGCTAGAGAAAATGTATTTTTATTAAGATATTGGTATAATAAAACTTACTATTAAACATTAGAATTTAAATACAACTAAAGTAATTCTTAAGCCATTTTTGATTTATTAGAATTTGGCTGTGCCAATTTTGTAGGTAAATTTCATAGTAAACATTATATCTATAATGAATTATTTTTTATTAAGATGTATCTATGAAACAATTAAACATTTAGCATATAAATAAAACCAGTTTTTAAAAATATTACTTATCATTTATTTTTCCCCAACGTTTTGCATTTAAATAATAGTAATATATACATAGATAATAGATACCTAAAAAATAATACACATAAACCTTCGCCTATATCATTGGTCTAAACCAATGCATTTGCCTTGCCTATAAAACCTTTACTCAAATAAACTGTTTTTTTTTTTCATTCATTTGATGCTAAATCCAACTCAGGTAAGACCATACAAGTTGCTGCTGCACTAGATCAATTAATATGTTTGAGTCTGAAAGTTAATGTTGTATCAAGCACTACCGGAAATGCTTGTTTTCTGAATGGCCCTTTATATTTTTTTATGTAATTTACTTGTATTATGTATGTATTTGAAAAACTAACTAAGAAAACCCGCTCCTTAAAAGTGATGTGTTAGAAAAAGAAAGGTATAAAAATGATGTGTCGAGTATAATGCATTAATCTTATGGCACAGTTTTTGCCATTTTTCTCAGACAGTTTTGAAGATAGAGGTATAAACCTGCCACATACGGAATCACTCGTTAAAAGTGAACTATCGGATAGAAAATCCTGGCGGCTCAATAAACTTGCAATTTTTATATTTAAAGTTTTATAAAATCTATTTACATAAAATTTGGGACAACCAAAATTTAGATCAAATTTAATTTATGACAGCTATTTCTTCCATAATCCGATTTCAATCTGTTTTTTTTTCAAAATGTAGATAATTGTTTCGTTTTTAATTAATTTTATTCAATTTTCAAAAATTACCTACAT
>MU183452.1:0-44025 GCA_016904865.1 Pissodes strobi
GAGACAACTGACATAGAGAATGGCCCATCGTCAGCTGAAGTTAACAACTGTGCTGTAGTTATTTAAAGCTAGATCTTTGTTCTTATAAAGACAATGGCTAGATCTAGCAGGCTAATTAATCATCCTACAGTTTACCGATTTTATATCATTGTCTTTCTTTATAAACAATGCCGATATCTTTGTGGTGCAATGAAATGTTTGGTAGTGCTCTGGTGGGTCAGTGGGTAGATGCTGGACCTCTGATATGGCGGTCCGGGGTTCAAGTCTTGTCGGTTTCATTTTTTTTTAAGGATGTGTTTATTAAAAGTATTTTTTTCTATGAGTGTCTCGCGACAGCATTGCCGTTGGCTGCCATCAAAGATCAAGATAAAAAGCACGGCATAATAATTGACTTTTAAAGATCCTTTATAGGCGTAGCCGACTATGTCAAAATCAGCCTCTTATATTGGTCGATCCGCTGGCCCTCCGCTCGCTTCGCTCGCTACGGGGGCTCTAGAAAAGGAAACTGATCAGGTGCGAACCCAAATCTAACCCAAGGCATACCCAAAATCAAGAAAAAACACTGTTTGCTAACCAAAAGTAACCCAGTCTCTCTGTTCCCTAGACTTTTTTTAGCCACACTGTCAAAGGCTGTTATACAACGTACAGCGAACAGAACAGATGATCTTGTTTTTACGACTAGGTGCAGGTGCCAAGATCCAGGGGGGGACTTAGTTCTCGAAATTTTCAAGTTTTTTTCTGATCCTTAAATTTTAAATAGAATTTACATTTTGGATTCTATGTCGGAATCGTTTCAATACGATGGTGTGGTATCTCCAATAGACTTTCGACGTAAGTATCTTCGGTCTTTTTAATTATTGGTATATCTTGTTCTTGTTGAATATTTGTTTGTCTTTATGTATGTATATGTTTTCTGATTCTGAATGGGGCTTAACCTTCATGACTGTTGATCTTTGTCTGTGCTGTTGATGTTAAAGCCTTGAATTGAAACATGATTGAAACTTGAATCAATCTTCAGTGGAGGAAAAACCCAAAAGAAAAAACCCTTGTGCTTGTGCCATGAATGAGTCATATAAAAGCAAAAGTACCTGTACCAACTATCTACCTTTATTTAAACAAATAAGATTAATCATATCATTTTCATTGCCATTTATAACGTCAAGCAATTTTAGTTATACCACAATCTAATCAGAAATTGCAAAGTAGCTTATTATGGCAGATCCAAGGATCAAAACCCTAAAAATCAAAACAGGTGTAGTGAGGAGATTAACCAAAGAAAAGACCGTGTACGAAAAAGAGGCTGATCAACAGAAAAACAGGTAGAAATTGGTTTTCTGTTTTTTTTTGTCAGTTAAAACTTTGTGTTGTATCGCTTTGCTACTTGTCTTGGACCACATATGACTTGGTATCTGTCTTGGACGGTATTAAAACTTCCAGTGAATTAGCTTCCTAGTGAGTTCTAGTGTAAGGTGAAGTGAACATATTTCCCTTCAATTTAAAAGTAGGGATGCTGCACTTCAAAATTGAAAGCAGTTATGGGGAGTTGCGAGTTTGCCTCCTGCTAGTTCGTCCTCCCCTCCAATAATTTATTAGATGACCAAAATATTAAACTGTAGCAAATATTTAGAGGTTAAAGACATTGAACATACTAGTATATTATGATATAAGTGTATAAGAGGGCCTTTAAAGCACGCGCGACATATTTCAAAACACGACGCGCAGCGGAGTGTTTTGTAAGTCGCAAGGGCTTTAAAGGCCCCTTATACACGTATATCATACGCAATTTTTTATTACGAATGCATCATAATTTCAAAAATGTTTTAAATATTAAATTTAAGGGATATATTGACGAATATATTAATCTGTCACATTAGACATGATCAAATGTTTCTATAGCAACCTTTAAAAAAGTAGGCGCACCATAAACATCATTTTATGCACGCTACAGCGTGCGATAATCGTTGATTATGATGCATGCGTAATAAAAATAATATTATACATAGTTAGAAGTGTATCTCATCTCATCTAACCAATATCTTTCCCCCTAGCAATCATATGCAGTATGAGTCAAATTATTTACCTAGATTCATCCCAGACTTCAAAATGTGTGCTATTGTTGTAGTCCCAATCTGATGCAGAGTTTTGTATTATAGTATCTACTTAACATAATATTATAATTGGTTATTCCACAATTACCGTTATATTATGTTGGGTAAAACTTGGGCAGTTACATCTCAATTAGTGATCCTTTCCTTTCACATGCCACATGATTTGATCAACTTTTTGATGAATAGATACATTTAATTTTAATATGTGAATAATTTCTGAATTAGCATTTACATGTTTTATACCACCTTCAGGATTGAAAAATATAAAGCAGAAGGTCGTGACGAACATGACATTAGGAAACAAGAAGAAGTTCTACAGGAATGTTTGATGATGGTACCAGATTGTCAAAGAAGACTGTTCAAGGCTTTCGAAGAACTAAAAGGCAAGTATATAATAGTATGACAAAAATAATTTTTGGCTCTGTTTTTCGTATTATTAACTAAGTGACAAAGATTTTCTTTTATTTTTGCATGGCTTTTCACATGTCAAAATCAGTACGAGATACAGACCTTCAAGAAAAATTTTTAAATTTATTTTTTTATTTCTAACCGCCAACCTTTATCCATATTCTTAGATAATATGTTAGAGTACAGTTAGAATCAAAGTTTACTGTATATTGTCATGTATTTGTAATTTCTAAGTTTGGCTCTTTATTCATTAATTTATTTCAGGCATTCTAGAAACTGAAGAAGATTTGAAGAACACCGAGGACTATTCAACAGCCAAAAAAGTTCTTGAAGAAGCAAAGTTGCAGTTACCAGCCCCCGGAGATCTTCATATGTGCTAGTTTATAATAATAAAAAAAAACTAATTTAAAATAATACTATTATATCAATAAATATTACTTCTTATCATTTCTATTATAAGTGCTTGTGGACGTTACAGAAAAGAGTGTTTTCTAGATCGGCTTTTTTCTAATTTTTGCGCTTATGAATGATTAGCCAAAAGAGGCATGAATCATCATCAAGATATTTAATTAGCTTTTATATTAATTCAAAATTAAGTGCTTTAGTTATTATCAGTTAGTTGTTAAGTTGAAAACGGTATTTTGTGGATTTCGTCATGAACTTTTTTACATATCACCAACCTATAGCCACAACCAGTCGACACCAGGGTCGCCATGCTTCTGAAGTTGCAGCTCAGATTTTTCAGAGGCAAAATTTGGACAAAACACATGTTTTGGGTAAGCGAAGACTCAAATAGGGTTTGGTAAAATATTTTACCTATTAAATTGACACACAAAATATATTTTTGCATTAATTTTCTTTTCAAATATGATTTTTTCTCGGAAAAGATTTTTGACATGTTAATAATAACGTGACTAATAATAATTATGAGCACTAGAAACACCTAAAACTGTTTTAGATAACATATACAACAAGTCCAATGATGAACTATGGATAGAAACGTGGCTTCAACAAAACAACATCTACCGCCCTCTGCCGAACCTTAAGAAAATTAATGTTCCTCCTAACGCCATGACCATCCGTCAAGCCAAATCGTATATGAACGATTGCGTGATTTTATTAGGAAAACTAAACAAGGTATGTTGGGTATTAGTAAAATTTCTTAAAATAAATCATTAGATTACTCTATTTTGACTTTTAATCAATTATTTTTATGGCATGCACGTGTCTTAATCTCTAAAAACGCAGAATATGGTAAAAAACTGCTTTCTAAAGAGTGTGATATAATCTTTCATACATACATATCCTTCATAAAGGTTCACAGGTTATGTCTATTTTCCTCCTAACTCCAACATCGAATGTTAACTAGTGTCGTTCTGCAACACCTGTGAGTCTTTGAGGAACAGGTATATTAATCCTAGATTTTTGATATAAATAAATCTTTATTGATGTATTTAGCATTTGTAATGACGCTTTAAATACTCTTAAATCTTTCCTGTCATTTAATAATTTAGTTCAGTTAAATCAGGTCAGAAATGGTAACAATGCTCGTGATTTCCTCTGGTGATGGTGTGCGGGTCGACAAAACAGATGATGCTTTGGTTCCAATTGACAAACATCATCCATGTCTGAGCATATGCTTGAAAACTAAAGAACGTGTTGAACACTGTAAATTTGTATCAACAACGAAACTAAATTTTAAAATAGCTGATTTTTTGCTAATGTATAGACTTTTCAGAGACCAAGACTGGAGTGACTTTGAGAACTTTGCTGATGTCAATTCGGCATTGGAGTATTTTTATGCCAAACTGGCCAACTTGTTTGAAAAATGTGTTCCGAAGTCAACTCAGATATATAAAAAATACCCAGTCTGGTTCAATAAAGAGATAATTAACCTTGTTAAACAAAAACAGAATTCTTTTCTCAAATCTGAGAAACTCAAATCTCACTACTGTAGAAGCATCATTAAAAATAAAATTAAAATTGCACATTTTAAATATCTACAGGATGTTGAATCAAGCTTAAAAATGAACCCTAAAATCTGTTGGTCTTTTTTAAAGTCTAAGGGATTCTCCTGATGTCTTGGGGTGAAATGTCTTTTGGTGATAAAATTTATTCGGGTTCTCAAAATAAGGTTATAAGATTTATTGTTCGACGAAATGTCAGGAACAGCACGACGAAATGGAAGAGTTGAGATGCTCTTATGTGACAAAACTACAAACATTCCAGAATGCGCTGAGAACGAAGGAGGAGTATATTGCACGACTGAAACGCAGCAGTCTGAGCTTTGAAAAAGACGTATTTGACGCCGAAGAAAAGTTTACAGCTCAATTACATGAATTAAACCAACGTAATAGATTACTGTCCAATGAAGTCCGGGAGCTTAAAGGGTCCGAAAATAATATTTCCGAGCAAGTAGCAACATGGAAAGCAGAACGAGAAGAACTTGAAAAAAAAGTTGAGGAACTTACCAAGCTTAATAAGAATCTGATTACTTCCATTGAAACTCTTGAAATCGAAAATAACAACTATGTAAGTGAAGTAAAATTGTTACGACAGGAGGCAGCGGTTCTTATTACTACAGTGCCCAAAGTGATTTCTGAGAAATCATCAACGCAGACCAGCGTCACTATACAGAGAAGGCGTCTTCTCATCTTTGGAGACGAGAACTCGAAAGGGTGTTCGTTCTTGGTGAAGAAACTCGCTAATTCTCAATTTGATAGTAACAGCCAAATTAGACACCGAAAGTTATTTAGTGACATGATCAACGAATGTAAAGAATTGAGTAAAAACTTCGACAAAAATGATGTGGTAATTTTGGTCGTTCCGTATTTCAACGCTGTTAAAGGAAAGTCAGTTACTGCTGAGGAACTAGACCTGGTTCAATTAATTGCTAAAAAGACTAATGTTGTTGTGGTGGGTAGTGTATATCATACTAATCGTCCAATATTGAATAGGTTTTTGCAAAATCAGAGCGCTTTTCTTAAAACGTACTTTGACGGCAAAGAAGGCACTTACATTCCGTTACTCTGCACAATGAATAGTGGAGTTCTAGACTTTCAATCTAAAAGAGAGCTAGTTGCCTATATTATTAATAACTATATTTCTGCGCAAACAACAACCCAAACCTCCACACCCATCCACAAAAACACGCGCATAGAACAAAATAAGGATAGTAATTTTTTATAATAACGCCTATCCCAGCTGGATCTGTAGACGTCGAAAATTGTATTTCACCGAAAACGACGGGAACCAATGAACCATCATTGGCAAAATTAACTTCGTTTCAATGTTACTACCAGAACGTGGGGGGACTTAGAAGCAAAACTGTTCAGACTTTGACTGCGGTAAGAGCAACTGATTACGATAGTATTTCATTCACAGAATCGTGGCTTACAGAGGACATCTATAGCAATGAAGTTTTTGGTTCGGATTACCTAGTTTACCGAACAGATAGAAGGTACGAAGCCCTAAACTGCACAAGAGGTGGGGGTGCCCTGATAGCTGTAAAGTCTTGTTTTCATTCACAGGTGCTACCAAACAGTGACGATATCTCCTTTGAGGATGTATGGGTCTTAGTTAATTTGAGCGACCAGTCTATAATTATTGTGTGCGTTTACTTTCCTCCGAATTCTTCAATCGGATCGTTTGAAAAGTTTCTACAGGCTTTGGAAAACACCCGGAAAAAATACAATGTAAGCTTTTGATCCAGGGGGACTTTAACTTGCCAACAACTAGGTGGGAATTTGACAACGGCACTCTTATACCTACCAATCTCTCTTCTCCATCTGCAGATGCATTGGTTACGGGTATGTTTATTAGCGAGTTGCAGCAAGTGAACCATGTACCGAACGAGTATGACAGATACCTGGATCTTGTGTTTTGTGATGAATTTCCAGAATTGATAGTGAGACTTGCTGATTCCCAGCCACTTAGTCGGATCGTTCAGCACCACAAACCTCTGGAAATTTCATTTTCCCTCTTAGACCTTACAATGCTGGAGACAGATAATGAGGTGATGTATAACTTTAAGAAGGGAGACTACGCAATCTTGAACACCTTTTTCACAACCCTCGACTGGAAGTGGCTAGATAATTGTTATGACGTTGACCATATGGTTAACACTTTTTATAATATCTTATTTGAGGGTATAGAAAAATACATCCCAAAAATGCAAGCAAGAAATAAAAAGTACCCTAGATGGTACACATCAAACACAATAAAATCATTAAAAAAAAAAAGAACAAAGCCTACCAACGATTCAAGTCTTCTGGGAGTCGGGAAGATTACAGGGTATACTCTGATCTACGGAGAGAATCTAAATACTTAATTGAGCTGAGTTATATCCTGTACGTCTCAAATACAGAACACATGCTCCCAACTAATATTAAATACTTCTGGTCATACGTTAATGCGCTTAAGCAAAATGGTGGTAACGGTATTCCTAAAAACATGGAACACCGCGGTGAGTTAAAAAAGTCTCCCGCGCAAATAGCCGATGCATTTGCCGAACATTTTGAGAGCTGCTATAAACATCAAAGCACTCAACTGACGGTTGTCGTAGAACCAGAATTCGTCACCGTCTCGCATCATAATTTTGGATCAGATGAAGTTTTGCAAAGGCTACGATGTTTGGACGTACATAAAAGCACGGGATCTGATGGAATTCCTGCGATGCTACTAAAGGAATGCTGTGGTTCTCTGGCAACTCCACTAAGTCACCTATACCAGGTTTCGTTCGACATGGGCCACTTTCCAGGTATGTGGAAAAACTCCTGGCTTATTCCGATTTTTAAGTCTGGCTCAAGAAAGAATATCGGAAACTACCGTGGGATTTCATTGTTACCAACAATATCCAAGGTTTTTGAGTCGATCATTACTGATGAGATTTTTGAGTTGTTCAAGCATCATATATCGCCTTACCAGCATGGCTTTTACAAGGGAAGATCAACGGCAACTAACCTGGGTATGTTTCACGACTATTTGACGAAGGAAGTTGAAGATGGAGCTCAAGTGGATGTCATCTACACGGACCTTTCTAAGGCTTTTGATAGAGTAAGCCATCAATTGCTCACTGAGAAGCTTTTAAGAATGGGAATTACGGGTTCATACATTAAATGGATCCAATCTTATCTTCTGGGAAGAAAGCAGCGTGTGAGGATTGGCAGTGTGTTGTCGCGTGAAGTAAATTGTGTGTCGGGTGTTCCGCAGGGCTCCCACCTGGGCCCAGTGCTTTTTTTGCTGTATGTCAACAGTGTCGTATCCGTGTTTCAAAAGTGTAGATGTCTTCTCTATGCCGACGATCTTAAATTGTTTTGTGTTGTTGAGTCCACGCATGACTGTCTGCAAGTACAAAGAGACCTACAAAATCTAGTCAACTGGTGTGATGCCAACTGTTTAGAGGTTAATGTCAATAAGTGTAAAGTTATGTCAATTTGTAAACGTATATGTCCGCTAAAATATCCGTACTCAATTAATAATCATATCTTGGAGCATGTAAACCATTTTAATGATTTAGGCGTAACATTTGGTAGCGACTTAAGTTTTAACAGACACAGCTATAATGTGATATTAAGGGCGTCAAGAATGTTGGGTTTTCTGCGGCGTACTTGTAGAGATATCTGTGATATTAGAGCAATTAAGTCATTATATAATTGTCTGGTTCGAAGTTTAGTAGAATATAACAGTATTATATGGTGCCCTAACTATAATTATCAAACACAACGTTTAGAACAACTTTAAAATAGGTTCGTGAAATTTTTGTTGTACAAAATGAGTTTTCCCTACAAAGACATTAACTATTCAATAAGAATTCAATTGGCCGGACTTGAGAGTTTAGAACAACGTAGGAACAACGCCTTTGCATACTTTTTGTACAAAATGATTAATGGTCAGACTGATTGTGCAGACCTGCTATCGCAGGTACTTTTTCGAATACCTCAGAGAACCACTAGATCCAGACAATTATTCTATACAAGTCATCACCGCACAATTTACGGATCCCAGCGTTTCTCTGATAGACTAAGAAGAAATTTCAATGAACATTTTGAGAACGTTGATATTTTTAGATATAGTTTTATAACTTTTAAGTATAAAATTAGATTTAGCTAATTAGTATAGTTTAACTTAACACTAGTTATTGTACAATTTGGAGTTTTTTTTCTCTGTATGTACTGTGGAATAAATAAATAAATAAATAAAATGTAGCCGATGGCTTTGCTGATTTTTTTTAAATCAGGTTTTATCAATGACGAAGATATAAGCTGCACAGCGGCCAAGTCTAAGTCATTCTTTTGTAGCAGGTTAATCTCCACGCAAGAAATAACGAAAGCAGTGCAGAAAATTGGAGATCCCGATGGGATCCCGACTGATATCTGGAAAGAGCACAAGTGCTAGTTAAGTGACCCTAACGAAGCTGAAAAAACCAACGGAAACAGGGAAAATACTCAACGTTTCGATGAACAGTAAAATGATATGTCATTATAATTGTCATCTTGTCAAAGTCATTTTAAAGCTTGACAATCTGCAAGAGCTTTTTACTGTTTTATTGTATTTACTAACCATTTTTATTTTTAGATTTGTTCATTCTTGACAACGGAGGCAGATTTGTTCCTCGAAACGTTGAGTATTTTCCCTGTTTCCGTTCATTTTTTCAGCTCGTTAGGGTCACTTAACTAGCACTTGTGCTGTTTACACCCTGGAGCCAGAGCAAGCGGCTCTAATTGGAGAGAAAATCCAAATATTCGTAAGGTAAAACATGAATCCTCCACAACAATATAGAACATATTTATATCTGGAAAGGTTGTAGTGACTACTTGTCTAAACCTTTGGCATGTCTGTTTAATTTAATCTTTAAAACCTCAGTTTATCCTGATCAATGTAAAGTTAGTAAAATAATTCCAATTCTCAAGGGGGGAGCCAGACATGAAATAAATAACTACAGGCCCATAAGCATTGTGAGCGCGGTTTCAAAAATTTTTGAGGTTGTTATTTTCGAACGATTATATGATGAAATCTCTGGTTCTCTCTCAACATGTCGACATGGCCTTTTACCTAAAAAGTCAACATTTACTAACTTAGCCTCCTTCTGTCAATTTGTTCACGAAGCTATCAACAACAAATCTCAGGTGGATGTTATATACACCGACATGGAGAGGCATTTGACAGAGTGAGGCATTGTGTAATATTGCGATCTTTGTCTGATTTGAATGTTTCTCTATATCTTCAAAATTAGATTAAATCTTATTTGAATAGTAGGTTCCAGTATGTTGAGGTTAAGCGATGCAGGTCGGTTATTTTCGCGAGTACGTCGGGAGTTCCTCAGGAATCCAACTTGGGTCCTCTTTTGTTTCTAACAGCTGTAAACGGTATGGCCGGTGGTATCAAAAGAATGCTCTGGGGTTGTTGTTTGCAGATGAATTTAAATGTTTCTATCAAATTGATTCTGTTGAGAATTGTGAAAGTCTACAGAATAACTTTTGCGCGGTGGCTGACTGGATGGTTCGAATAGCTTTAATTTGAATGTAGGTAAATGTGCGTGGATGTCTTTCACATTGAATCATAATGTTATTGGCTATGACTATTCTTTAAATGTAGTCAATTTACGGCGAGTGAATCAACATTGTCATTCTCAAGCCATATAATATCTAAAATTGATAGTGCACAAAAAATAGCAGGTTTTATTGTCAGGAATACCACAGTTTTCAGCACGGATGTTTGCTGACATCTTTTTGATAGCCTTGTGTTGCCTGCTTTGGAATATGGAAGCATAATATGGTCCCCCCAGTATAGTGTTTGGGTAACATTTATTGAAAAAGTTCAGAGAAGATTTTTGAAGTGCATGCATTATAGGAAGTATGGTGTAAAGGGTGTGACAACGAATACCTTTTAGGAGTCTTTGGCAGGCTTTCGTTAGCAAAAAATAAGAATTAAAATATTACTATCCGCTTTGTTTAGAATTCTTGGTAAATTACCTTTTGTTATCAATAGAGTCAACTCGCGAGCCTCAAATATTTTTTATCTGGCCCATCCTCGAATAAACCTGTACACGAACTCTCCAATTTACAAAATGTGTAACTTTTAATTTGTATGCATCTGATATTGATGTAGATACAACTAGTCTTGGTCAGTTCAAATATATGGTCGACGATAAGCTGAGAACGACCAATTAATAAACCAAAGATTTGTATTAAGTATGCCTATTTATTTGTATGTGTATTGTACAGGGTGTCCGGTTATAAATGTAACCCCCCTTTAACTTTTTTATTTGCCCTCGTATAAAAAAATGGTAAATACAAAAGTTGTAAGGATTTGCATTATAAGATCCTTTACACAAATAGTGCACTATATAAAAATCGGCCTTTCCCATTGGTCGATCCGCATGACCCTCCGGTCGCTTCGCTCCCTACGGGGGCTCAAGAAAAGGAAACTAACCAGGTGCTAACCCAATCTAACCCAAGACATATCCAAAATCAAGAAAAAAAGCTGTTTAGAAACATAATCTTTAAAAAAAAAATAAAAAAAACAACGGGGTTCGAACCCGCGTTTTCCAGATGAGACCCAATGATCTAAACCTCTACACCACAAGAGCTATTGATAGAAATCGATTTCATCACGCAGACATCTCGTAATACGAGATGGATCGACCAATAGGAGAGGTCGATTTTTACATAGTGCACTATTTGTGTAAAGGATCTTTAAATGCTAAGGATTTTTGTACAGTTTTTTGCGGTTTTACTAGAAAAACAATTGAACATCGAAATTCTACTGTACAGATTAAATTAATGTTTTTTTTAATGGGACACCCTGTATATTCTTCTGTATATCGATAGAGCTCTTTAAGGCGAGTTCAGTAATATAAGGTTTGTTGGGTCTAGATATAATAGTTACCACGTAAATTGCAAGAATGTCGGGTATCTGATTATTACTGCACCCTCTCCTAACTTCTTTATTTGGTGAGCTAGAAAAAAATTCTTCCTTCAGATGCTTTTCTGATGTTCAATTGTTTTTCTAGTAACACCGCAGAAAAGCTTCTGAAGAAACCTACAACTTTTGTATACAACATTTTTTCTAGCTCACCAAATAAAGAATTTAGGAGAGGGGTTCAGTAATAATCAGATACCCGACACTCTTGCAATTTACGTGGTAACTATTATAGCTAGACCCAACAAACTTTATATTACTGAACTCGTCTTAAAGAGCTCTACCGATATCCGGAAGAATATATAGGGTGTCCCATTAAAAAAAACATTAATTTAATCTGCACAGTAGAATTTCGATGTTCAATTGTTTTTCTAGTAACACCGCAGAAAACTGTATGACGATCCTTACAACTTTTGTACTGAACATTTTTTTATACGACGGCAAATAAAAAAGTTAAAGGGGTGTTACTTTTATAACCGGACACCCTGTACTTTGACTGCAAATGCCTAATCTTGTGTAAGCTAAGTTATGTACCCACTTTTATAATGTTTAAAGCCCTTTGACTGGACAGTGTTTTATCGATGTATTTTTGTTTATTTGTGTTTTAATGCGAGTTCGCACTAACAAAATACAGCCGACCGTGTAAAAAGAATGAGGGTAATATTTTTGTATTATTAATCAACGGGCAAAGCCCAATTTACATAGAAGTATTAGGTACAAAGTTCAATGGCGATAATTAAGTTAAATATAAAAGTTAAATAGAAAAATAAATTTTGAGGTAACAACGCTATAATACAATACAGTACAAATTATCAGGCGACAAGAGATTGCTAAACCGCAGAATCATGTTGCTTTTATGTAAATCTGTGTCTTCTAAGTAAATTATAGAACCTATGCCGAGGAACGGAAAACTCCGCAACTGTCTGGACCTACACAATCTTGATATTAGGGAATGGAAACCATAACTTGTTCTGTGAAAAGGCACATGAAAAATTAGCATGGGATTGTGTGTATCTTGCTGGCACCCTTGCAAAAAGATAGGGGCAGTCCAAATTGTAGTTCAACAAATCATAGAGAACCTTAATATCTTTTTTAGCTCTTCGTTCCTCCAAAGCATCAATTCTAAGTATGTCCTCTAGTACGGAGTATGTTAAGTTGGGGTCAAAGTTAAATTTATATCTGTCATATCTCAGGAATTTATGTTGAACTTGTTCTAACCTGCTCATATGGATCTTGCTATTGGGAGTCCATATGGAAGGGGCATACTCTAAGTGAGGACGAAGTAGGCTGATGTAGAGCAACCTAACCGAACGAATATTTGCAAAGTCTGAACAGACTCGCTTCAGGAAACCTATGTTAAGAGCCTTAAGCGAAATTTCAGCTATATGATCGAAAAAAGTCAACGATTTAGTAAATAACACGCCAAGGTCGCGGATAGAATCGACGTGTGTTTTTGTGATTTTTTAATGAGATATGGAAACACCATGTCATTCGCAGACCTATTGAACAGCATAAGGTTACACTTCTTAATGTTAAGTCCCATATCATTCTTATCACACCACACAATAAGTCTATCAAGATCAGCCTTAGTTTCAAACAGCAATCGTTGAACGAAACAGTTCTCTAAAATTTTAAATCATCTGCAAACAAACAGAATTCACTATGTTGAAACAACTGTCGATATCATTTATATATAAATTGAATAGTAGTGATCCCAAATGTGATCCTTGAGGAACACCTGATGGAATTTCAATAGCTCTGGACTCAAAATTGTTAAAACGCACTACTTGTGTTCTCTCGGTCAAGTAACTCTCCAACCATGAGAGCATAGCACCACCAACGCCCAAACGCTGAAGCTTGAAAATTAGCGTTTTATGATTCACTCTGTCGAACGCGTTGGAGAAGTCTGTGTAGATAGAATGAACCTGACGCCCACTCTCCAAGGCGCCCAGCAGATAGGTGGTGTAATACAAAAGATTTAACTCTGTGGACTTTTTTGGTAGAAAACCAAATTGCCGGTCCAATACCCTGCTATTCAGGAGGGGTGAAAAGTGTTCCGTTACAATGTTCTCAAACAATTTTGGTATTATGCTTAAAATACTTATGGATCTGTAGTTTTGTATGTCGGATTTATCATCAGATTTAAAAATTGGTGAAACGAAACTGGACTTCCAGCAAGAAGGAAATTTCCCCAGTTGAAGAGACAGTTGAAAAATGTGAAAAAGAGGACGAGAGAGTATAACGCTGCAGCTTCTGAGAAGCATAGGGTACAAACCATCGGGCCCAGGTCCCTTGTTTACATCTAGTGAGTCCAGTTTCACATAAACATCAGATATTCTTTAAGGTATTATATGATAGCACTTTAGTTGGAATATCACATGTTCTTCGACTATATACACTGGCAAAAAACTCGGCAAATAAATTAGCTATCTCTTGGCCTTTACAGCTTGTTTTATTATTGTACACAAATTCTTTTTGCAGATCTTTAGACTTACATTTAGAACTAACGTAGTTATAAAAGCTTTTTACCCTATTGTTAACAAGATCTTCTTCGACAGACGCCATAAAATGGTTATGTGAGTTTTTACTTAAAGTTCGACATTCTTGTCTTAACCTACTAAACTCATGATAGTTTTCCAAAGTTGGGTGGTTTTTATATTGTTTGTGTGCAGTTTTCTTAAGGAAAATATTATGCTTAAGTTCAGGAGAAAATCACCTAGGAAATTTCCTAGAACTGATAACGTTTAAGTGGCACATATAGGGCAATCGCGGTGTTCACTATATCATAAAATATATCAACCATGTCCCCTAAGGTTCTACCTTCGAATATAACATCCCAGTTTATTGCGCTAAAGTAATTGTTGATAGCAATATAGTCTGCACTCTTGAAGTACCTATAAAACCATCGGTATAGTCCTGTTTGTTATTCAACAAATCCCTCGTTGGCATTTCTATATTCAAGACTGGGTGATATGCATCTTGTGGGACCACTTCCTCCAAAGCCGTAGTCAGAACACAATACAAGATCGAGCAGAGTTTGGTGAGCATAGTCACAGTATTTATTGATATAGGTTATGAAATGAGCACATTACAGAAACTGCCTCCATGGATGCAACTATAATAGGTGGAGAGGCCGGAACAGGCAGTACAGCAGATCCAAACTGATGACGCAACCAGACCCCATGTGGCAGGTTAAAGTCGCCCAAAAGCCAAACCTGGGCTCCAGGATTTGTTTCCAGCATCGTACTGACATTTTGAGTAAATACTATATACTTTTGTGAAGGACTTCTTGGAGGAAGGTAAACAGCCGCAATTATCACTATATTTTTGCCGTTGCCCACCTGTACAAACAGCTGCTCAAGTGTCTCGTCAGATGGAATATATCTGCTAGGAATATCCTTACGCACACCAATCAAATCTTCGCCACCCCTTTCATGAGCGCTAGTAGCAGGTGACCTGTCTCTTCTGTATAATGTATAATTGATAAAGTATAACAGCATCATATATATCGTTTGTCAGCCAGGTCTCGGTGAGAACAATGACTGCATGAGAGAAAGTCGAGGCCGATTCAAGGAGCAGATGCAATTTGGTACGCAAGTCACGTACATTTTGGTATAAAATGTTAAGTTTAGTTTTATTAGAGTTAGTATATTTTAGTTTTTTGTAACAATATTGGGTATACCACTGGTATATCTAAGCGTTAGATTGTGTTTACCATTCTCTCGTCGATTCCTCAGCCTATCCCTAATTACCTTCTCTTGGGCCCGTTGATTAGGGGTTAAGTCAGTATTAATGTAAATCTGGCTGTCCAACAACTTCAACCTGCTCCAGAGCACCAAGCCAGCCTCACGTTGAGATCCTAAGGTGACCTTCAGAGCTCTCCGACCGTTCTTGTTAGGTGTTCCCACTCGACACCGCTCAACCACTTTAATGTTATTCTGAGGAATGAGGTTCTGCAGGAATTCCTCAACAGCTTCTGCATCTGACTTATCTTGCTCTAATTTCACATATTTCAAAAGAGCAAGTCTATTTGCATTTTTAAGTACTATCAGCACTATCATTAACAGCTTTCCTTAATCTGTGTGCAAACTTTTCTAGTAAAAGTATGGACTCAGCTGACCTTACTTGTGATTTTCTGGCGGATCAAACTGAACTATTACAGTGTCTCACGGGTGATATATTAAGGTGCTTAAGGAAATGTAAACGTAGCTTGTAGCTTTACAGAGGGACCTGATGGTATCTGCAGTGGTTTACTTAAGTTGGCAGCGTTGATAGTCCATTTTTAAAGTAAATTTTTGATATGTTTAAATAACTGTTGTTTCCCCAATGATTGGACAGTGGCGGATTCAGAGGGGGGCGGGGAGACCCCCTTTATTTTGAGAGACTAAAGGGAAAAAGCGGTTAGGTTTATTATTCTAAGTTAATATTGTTGAAGAGAAACTTTTATTATATATTTTGTTAGGCGAATATCAAATCTGGAAAAAATACTGGCTGTTGTTGACAAAACAATGTCCCTGATAATGTATTAGACGCATTAAAATATTGCGACGATATATGTATTTCCAAATGTGAAACAATTTTTAATAATATTAGGTTACTTTCCAATAAGTAATGCTTCGCTAGGAATAAGTTTTTTTGCTTTAAGACTGATTAAATCTTACTTACGGACAAACATGTCTCAATTAAGACTTTCTGCCTTAGCATTACTCAATATCCATAAGGATATTAAAGTAGATGAAGAAAGAATAATAGATAAATTTGCAAGTAAAAAAACGGACAATTAGATTTTGTTTTATAGGACTGTGTTTATTTTATTGCCTACTATAATTTTTTTTTGCTTAAAAGTACTTATGTGTTTTCGTTTTATTAAAGTTTTTGTTATTTTATGTTACAGTTTAGTTATTTCTATAGGTATATACACCTACATAATAATAGCATTCTGAGAATTAATTTTATTTTTTATATTTAAATCCGTTTTTTTTTTGTTCAATAAAAGTGCTTAAAAAGATTAAAGTATGTTTTGCAGTACCTACCTATATGTTGCAGATTATTAAGGCGTTTGATTTCAAGCTTATTTTAAATGTTTTTTAAAGCTACCTAACACCTATATTATGTATAGAGTATATATATAGGTGTATATAAAAGAAAATTATGTTACCTTTATAAGCACACAACTGAAATGAAACTTCTGAAAGAGATATTAGAAATTGAGTTTTTATTTTTTTGTTGAAGCTTTTTTTCTCAACTTTTGCCCCCGGTTTCGACACTTTTTTAAGTTTTTTCTTTTTTTTTTCAATTTTTTTTCGCCGAAAACCGCGTTTCTCTAACTTAATATTTGTTTTCTTTATTTCGTTTATTTTTTTTGTATTAATTTTTTTTTATTTACTTTTATAATACTTTTATTAACTTTCCGAATAATCTTGCTTTTTTTATTAGTTTTTTTTCTTATTTCATTTTAAATACTATTATTAACTTTCCGAACATTTTTTTACGTTGCAAAGCATTTTTTTCTTTCCATTTTTGTCATCCCCGACCTCGCAGCTGATCTCCTTTTTTTCGCCGAAAACTGCGTTTCTCTAATTTTTTTTCTTATTTCGTTTTATAATATTTTTATTAACAGGCCGAACAATTTTTTACGTTTTATTACGTTTTATTTTACCCGGCTACATGTCCTGAAAATTTCAATCCTCTAGCTATACTGGAACATGCTTAATTAAAGGGGGGTTTCACTTTGATAACCGTTTCAACTTTGATAAGCGTTTCACTTAAATAAGCGTTTCATTTTTCTGACTTTGCCCTCGCTAAAGAAGTTTCACTTCAAAAACCAACCGCCCTCCCCTTCTTAATGGCCTGGATCCGCCTCTGGAAAAATGCGGCTGTAATTCCATTACACAAATCTGGCAAAAACAACAAATTAGGCCAATTAGTCTTACTTCTGTATGTTGTAAAATATTTAAGCGAGTAATATGTAAATAAATCAGCTTGATCAATCAAACTTTTTTTTTATTGTGAACAGTATGGTTTCTGCCCCTCATACTCTTGCGGGTCAGCCCTTCTCACATTCACTCATAATATAATTCAGTCACTTGAGAACAATTCTCAAGTAGGTGTGGCCGTAAATTTTCAAAAAGCTTTTGATATAGTTCCCCATGATGAGTAATTTTCTAAATTAAATATAGATAAGTCAGTTTATGGGTTCAAAGCTTCCTTCAGGGAAGGACTCAGTGTGTCATGGTGGATGGGGCTGTTTCCGGAGAGAAAGAGGTTTCATCGGGTGACTCGCAAGGGGGCGTTATTGGCCCTTTGGCCTTTCTGATATTTATTAATGATTTTACCAGATATATAAACTCAACAGTACTGCTCTTTGCTGATGATTGTCTGAGGCTCGGGCTGAGTTGAATGGTGTGAGGCTGAATGGCTCTAAAAGTCAGTTTACTACATTTGGCAGGAGGAAGATAAATTCTGCCTATAAGGTTTTAGAAACTTTAATTGGATCAGTGGATTGGGAGTTAATTTTGCTTCTAACCTTCACTGGGATTTTCATATATCCGGCTTGCTTAAGGTTGCCTATAAAATTTTGGGTTTTATCAAGCGAAATTTAAAGAAGCTCTCTAGGGAAGCTAGAGCAAAGGCTTTTTTAACTTATGTTAGACCCATACTTGAATATTGTCCCACTGTGTGGCATCCAAACCAGATTGGACTTATAAATGATTTGGAGATGTTTCAGAGAAGGGCGGTGCGTTGGGTTTATATGAATTTTAAGAGGGACTTTAGCCCTTCTTTGGCTCTGCAAAACTTAAAAAGGCCTACTTCGTATCATCGAGAGAATTAAAAAAAAATCGATTTATAAATTACAGTCTGACATTCCTTTCTTGCGGGACCTCAAAGATGCACTGCGGCCACCTGCCTATATAGGTAGGAATAACCACCAGTTTAAGATTGATCCTCCAAGATTTAGGACAAATGTTGAATTTTATTCTCCAGTGGGTGTAGGAGTGAGACTGTGGAACCTTTTTTAGACGTCTTCTTTTTTTTCATTTTTACTCATTTAAGAGCAAATTAAATTAAATAGTGGTACATTTTAGTTTAGTTACTTATTGTGTTTGTTAATTTTTGGTTTAATGTGTTTATTCATTGTACAACCACCAGCCTCCTTGGCTATTGTTTGTGATTTTAGTAAATAAATAAGTAAATCTGTTTTTAAAAACCTTAAAGTTATCATTAAAAAAGTCAATTTCGTTACGCTTGCGAAATACGTTGATTGCTCTTGCACACATTCTATTAATAGGTGAATTGATAATATATTTTGTTCTACGGCAAGAGATATGAAAAAGTGTCTAATTTCCTAAATCTCTAGATGGTATATCAATTCCAACTATTGAAAGAAGACCTCGTGTATTGATTGGGTTGTTTATAATCTTATAAAGAGTGCATATATCAAAAATAATTCTCGTACCTTAAGTCATTACAAGTGATATCTTCATAGGGAATACCAATCGTTCTTTTTTAGAAATTTTGCTTAACTGGCGAATAAAGAACGCACTAGTGCACAAGACATCCCTTATAATAAAAATATTATTCACCTCCCTGAGAGACCTAAAAACAAAGCCCACCAATCTCATAGCTCTTGATGCTATTTTCTCAATATATTCATTGAAAGTTAGTGAGTTATGTGTCAATGTATTTGGTGACAAAGTTGAAGCTGGTTTATTGGTTCTGGTGGAGCTGCGATCGTAATACGCATGGAGGCTATGTATTTCCTAGAGTTACAACAGTTTAATTCAAAAAGTCACGTTTTCTTGACTTGCTTTTATGCAGATGACCAGTGATTTTCTCGTCACACGTAGTATCGATCCTTTATTTACCCGTCCTAAAAAATCGATGTTGAACACGCATTTAATTGATGGTTTGCAAAATAGTAAAATGTTCGGATCATCTTAAATATCGATTATTTCTAAATACTGATCATTCGCTGTTTAGTCACCATACGGCGGCTCATTTTGAAACTCCATTATTTTGTATCATTTAATTCGGCATTTAAAAATTTAATGCGTCCAAATTTTTGTAAAGAAATTGCAATAAGCTTCTACTTTATTCATGCCTCGCGTTATTGTATTCTCCACCTCTTTTATATAGGTCTATCAGGGTCTGGAGCAGAATGTCGCAGTCATGTCGTCAGCCGAATGGAAAGAAAAAACGATCGAGATCGGCGCCATCAAAGACGAATTCACGAAGATCATGTGCAAATTTGACAACGCCGAGGTTCTGAAACACCTGAAGGTCTGCATAAAAACCAGAAAGAAAAAGAGGCTGAACGACAGGAAAAGAAGGGACCAAAAAATCTTAATCAAACAAGAAGAGGCGGACAACAGAAAGAAGCTACATAAGGAGATCGATCAATGGCTGAATAATAAGAAAGAAGAGGTAAGAATCTAACATAAATATAATGCTGTCAAAATGTTTTTGTGTCATCCACGCAAAATTACGACACAAAGTTTAAATCTAATATCTCAATATCTTCTATAAAATTGTCTCGCCTTGTAAATAATTATAATACCTTGCTGTTAGGCCAGTATAATTGTTGCTGGTCCAAAATTATGTTTGTTAAAGTTTACTACCTTTTTATTGTAATCAGTAGAGTAGGAAATGAATCCTTACACTATCAGTATCTGAAGGGGTGGCCCCTAGCGGGCTTTGCACTTAGGCCACCTCTTGGGCCCGTTGTGCCCACAGCCCGAATTAGAGAACCTTTGGTGGATAATTCCCGCCCCAGGGCCTCAGAGTACGCACCAGCTCTAGACAGCGTTCCCATTCTGGACAAGTCTGTAAACCAAACTAGTCCAGCCCAGGATCCCATCCTTTCCTCCTTCGTAGCGAAGAGGAAATCCTTACCCTATCTTTGGCGTGTACTTGATTAAAAAGGTTGAACAATGATAACAATTTCCCTTCCAAATTCGAATATTACTATAAAATCGTTTGACTCTAGTTCAAGATTCAGACCGTTGAAAATACTAATAAAAATTGTGATTTTGCTCTCAACTGACTGGCGGTTAACTACTGTTTTATTGATATATGTTTGTTCTTAGGTCGAGAAAGTCAAAATGGAGGAGGCGATGCAAAAAGATGCCGACTTGGTATTGTCGGAAGTGACAAAGAAAAAGTACGACGCGCGGAAGCAATTATCCCTGATTGGAGCTCTAGTGAAACTGAGAACGGTGAGAGAAAATACGGCCAATCAGCGTGGAGAAAAAACTTCGTTGGAAGATAGGAGGGCTTTCAATGTGACCACAGAAAAGTTGGTGAAGATGTGGGAGAACAGTCTACAGGTTTACCTGAAAGAAGAACAGGGACTTAAACTTATGCTAGGTAAGAATTATGTATGATATAGGTCAGCGCCGAATTTTTCTAGGTAAGGTAATAGACCAATCTTTGACCACTTAAGCTTAGGAGATTATAATATTTGCATTTAGTAGGTTGGCATTTATTTCGTAAATTAGATTTTATTAAAATATCATGAAAATGCCATTGAATGTAGTGTTATTTTTTAAGAAAAATGTAATTTTTTTTGAAAATATTCCCTAAAAGGTGATAAAAAGATAAAACACGTTATTAAAACAAAACCACTAATGTTTGACCAGGAAAATGCGACCAAAACCATTCTTTGACCGTCAACAGAACCAATCATTAACCGTTGACAGGCCAGTCATTAATATGACTGAAAAACAAATTTCTTTTAATAAATAGGAAAAGGTGAAAATTAGAAATTAAATATTTGTTTGTAGAAAAGAAAAACAACAAAAAAATCGAACTTTGACAAAAATAAATAGTTACTCTCTTAAGAACACAAAAGCGAAGTTTGACAAAATTAAATAATTACTTACTTACTATTAAGAAGAAAATAAATAGTTACTTACTTAAAAATTTTTAACAATGAAAAATAAGGAAATAAACAAGTAGGAAGGTACCTACTTATTTATGAAAATGTATTTTCAGAGTAAGACGTAATTTCGTTGACACAATAAACTCCCCTTTTATTGATTATCTTTGGTTCTTCAACTTTTTGTACTATATCTATTCCATTGTACCACAAAATATCTTCTGGTGATGGCCACTTCCAATTAAGTCCACCTGGCTGCATTGCAGATACTCTGTACTCAATGCCTTTTTCACTGGTTTTTATTTTTTGCATCCTCCCTGGAAAATAATTATTATCATATCTAATAATACAATAACTACCTTCTTCAATGATATCAGTCTTAACATTATCTGAGTTTTCTCTTTTCTTAACAGATTGATTGCTTTTCCCGTTTTTTTTCTCTTTTTTTTTGTACTTGGATATTCACTTTTTCGATAGCTTTTTCTTTCCGGAGTTGTTTCTTTCCTTCTTTTTCCTTTTCTTTCTTCTCTTTGACAGCTTCTTTTTTTTTTCAAAAGATGCTTGCCATTAGTTTAGTTAGTTTAGTTTCCATTTATTTTCCAAAAGACAAAAATTACATTTGTATAGGAATCGTCAAACAAAAGTACCTTAACCAAAAGTATGATACAATTACCAATAACTAGAGTACATAAAATAGCAAGAGTCGTTACCACACATTACAATCAAAAAAGTCTTTTAGACTGTAGAAACATTTCTCCAATAGCAATCTCTTCAGTAACAATTTGAACGTGGAAAATTTTAGAACTGGATCCTGAAGTTCTACAGGCAGATGATTAAATATTTTCAGGCCGGCAATGTCAGGAGATTTTGATGTTAGATCAAGCCGATATCGCGGAACATAATATTGGGAACTGTTTCTTGTATGCATACCATGCTGATATTCACCAACGTTTAAAAACGTAGATCTATTTTGAACAATATAGCAACATAGTTCGAGAATATAAAGCCCAGTGAGTGTAAGAATACCGTACTTATCAAATGATGGTTTACAGGACTCATCGTTTTTTAGATTTGCAATGCTCCTAACAACTCTTTTTTGAGATATAAAAACTTTGTCAAAAAAAGCCGAGTTTCCCCAGAGACATATCCCGTATCTCAAATGCGACTCTACCTTACTATAATAAACGTTTAGCAGCTGTCTTTGAGTCAGGACATCTCTGAGGTTTATTATAACGTAATTAGAACTGTTTATTTTTGATATTAGTTTTTCACAGTGAATTTTCCAGTTTAGATTCCTGTCAATGTGGAAGCCTAGAAATTTGGCAGAATCACCATTTTTTATGTCCTTACCATTGATATTCAATACAACATTCTCACACCTTTTTTGGTACGTATGAAATCTAATCAATTGTGTTTTATCTACATTAAAAAATAAGTTTATTTGGACAAACCAATCGCATAATCTTGCAAGTACGGTGTTGCACTGATCAATCAAATTTCTGTCACATATATTTGACAGAATCAAAGACAGATCATCGGCGAACATCACAAAAAAGGTTTCCGGAAGAACCTTGATAATCCAGTTGACATATAAAATAAAAAATATTGGCGCCAATATCGAACCTTGAGCGACCCCCATTTCTATAGACTTTTTGTTTGAATTTATGTTTTCGATCGAACATCCCGATTTGTGTGAGACTGATACATATTGTTCACGAAAGCTTAAGAAGCTGTTTACCCATTTTTTTGGTGTATTTCTCACTCCTATGGCACCCAATGTAGAGCACATGGTCTCAACATCGATGCAGTCGAATGCCCTGCTGAGGTCACAGAACACTCCAACAGGACACTCGCCCGCCTCGATACTGTGGACCACTTGTCTAAAGAAAGCCTGGGCCGCTGTTTGTGTGCTTCGTTTGGAGCGAAAACCATGTTGGTTATCAAGCAAAATAGCACAGTCTTCAAGAAAAACCAATAAGCGGCCGAGAAAGGCGCTCTCAAAAATTTTTGAAAACCCATTTGTGACAGTCACCGGTCTGTAATTTTCTACACTCTCCCGATTTCCTTTCTTAAAGACTGGAACTACCCTGCCACATTTTAATTGTTCTGGAAAAGTCCCTGTTTCAAATGACAAGTTCACGAGATAAGTCAGCGGAGCAATAATTAAACTTAGTACCTTTTTTATTAAGAACATAGGAACTCCATCAGGACCGGATGATTTTTTGTTTTTTAGTTTCCTGTTTAATAGATTAAATAAATCATTTTCGGTATAACTGTTTAAAGTAAAAGTTTCTGGATTTATGTCCCTTTGCAGATTTAGGTTGTTTGAATTTTGAATTTGATTTGTTATATTTTTGGGCGTTTCTATAAAAAAGTTGTTTAAAAGTTCAGCATTTTTATTTGGATCTGATATCAAAATGTTATTTACCAGCAGTTCAATATTGCTGTTACATAATTTACTTTTATTTTGGTTAGATAGTTCGGATACAATTTGCCATACTGTCTTGCCTGGATTTTCGGAATTGTATATTTTGTTTTGATAAAATGTCTTCCTTGATCTCCTTATCAAGTTTTTGTGTTTTCTTTTTTCATCAATATATTGTTTTTCTAACACAGGAATTCCATGTGTTAAATGAAATAAGTTTTTAAGATTATAGCTAGAAACTTTTACTTCATTGTTTATCCAATTGTTTTGGCCGGTGGTAGATGAGTAGAACCTTCTTTCGGGAAAGTGTAGGTTAAAATAATATACAAAACTGGTATAAAACAGATCAAAAGCAGTATTTAAGTCGCTACAAGTATAAACATTTGACCAGCTCTCCGCGCATAGCGAATTTTTAAAACACTCAATATTGTTTCGTGAAAAACTTCTTCTAATTCTTGAAATAGTATAGCTCTTAGTTTGTCTCTTTATTGCCTTTGTCATAGACGGAATTTCCAAATATACTGTTCTGTGATCTGATATAACATTATCAAACACCGTACAGAAGGAGTTATTATGATTAAAATTGGTAAAAATATGGTCAATTGATGTACATGTGGTTTTTGTAACTCTAGTTGGCCAAGAAACAAGAGATTGAAAATTAAGACAATACATTTGACAACACATTTTTTTAAAATAAGGATTTTTATATAAATCAAAATTAAAATCACCACACACGATTATATTTACATTAACTTTGTATAAATTAGCTAAAACCCTTTCTAGGGTTTCCAGGAAAAAGTTTTCATCGCCTATTGGTGGAATGTATAGGTTTTATTTTATTTTGATTGTTTTTGTTTGTATTTATATGTGATCTCGCGACATTTGCGAGGTTATCACTATTTACGGTCAATACTGGCGATGCATGTTTAGTAGAGGAGCGCAGTGCTGTGTTATTTTCCTGCGCTGTTAATTTTTTTGTGGGGCCACATGAGTTTTTGTGGCTCTCGGGTTCCGTAATTGGGCAGTCAGAACTGGGCTCGGTGTTGCCGGTTATTCGCTCTTTTTTTTCCTGGAATTTTTCCAACACTTGAATTTTAAATATTAAAAGCTGGATTCTTTCCTCTTTTTCATCAATTAATTTTTGCAGAATAACATTTTCCCTTCTCAGGAAAAGGTTTTCCCTACGTGTGTCTTTTTTGTTTTCTACCTCGATGACTGTTTCCATCGAGTTGTCAAGGTCGTCTTTGTCACTGATATGAACGGCATAGCAGTGGTCACAGAAAAGTACTTGTTTTGCACTTATATCTTCACTGATTACTTTATTTCCACATTTAACATGTAAAGGTGACTTACAACTTGCACAAGCACTAGAAATTTTCAATTTTTCGCTACATTTACTACACAAAACAGAGATCTCCTGAGAGCTGGACTCTATGTCCGACTTATTCACCATGTTGCCAACTTGCATCATTGTTTAGAGCTGGCTACAGCAGGAACTTTCCCCTTATTTTGTTTTGTTCAAATTCCCATTGTTTTTTTTTTCGGACTTGGCCAAAACAAAGCTTTTTTGAATGGCGTAAGTACGTTTGAGGGTATTTTGGTTGTTTTGTGTGCTAGAGAAGTATTTTCATCTTGAATAGAACCGGACTGACCAATTTTTTCTTTGGATTTTATAGGCGTGTTTTCTGGGGGCAATGTTTACATTTCAGAATCGTCCTGAATTTTTTTCTGTTTGTTAATTTCCGTGGTTAAAACATTTTTTTGTTCATGATTTATTGTAATGTTGGGGGGTATTTCTTTAACTTCTTTATTTCGGAATGTACATTTTGCTTCTGGAGTCATATCAATTTAATTTTTTGGGAATGTTATCTCTGAAATTTCTTTATTCTTCATCTTGGTGTTGCATATGTTGAAGTTACTTTAAAACTAAAATCGGTCTTATTTCTTTCATCATGGGTTTTGTTCGATGAATCTATTTTATTAGAGTCGTTATTTTTTTGCATATTTTTTGGGGATATTGTTTCTGCATCTTTATTAACTATTTCTGAGAATAAATTCTGATTCATGTCATTGCCTTTATTCTCAGCATTTAAAACACTTTCATTACTTCCAGATACTATTATTATTCAACAGGACTTGAACTTTTATTATTGGTATTCAATTCATCTATATCTATAGGAAGGACATTACTTATAGACATAAACTTTCTTAATTGGGAGAATGTTGGCCTAGTATGAGCTAAATTCAATGAGATTACAAAACTATCGTTTTCCCCATGGCCAATAGCCCAATTAAAAACATTATTTGATAAACAATTTGTACTACAGTTGCTATAGAGATACCCTGCCATTGAATAAGAGTCCTTCATTTCTTCCTTTAGAGCACTGGTACAATTTCTGGCACTGGAATCACCACATATTAAAACCTTTTTATTTAGACTTTGAAGATTCTGATCCCGCTTATCCACTTTACTATTTATTGGCCTCTGAGTTGTTGCTGTTGCTAGTTCCTCCATTAGAGACATTGGCCCATATTCTGAGGGTTTCTTGTGCGTAGCCGTATCAGTGCTAGGTATCTGACTTGTTGAGTTTGGTTTGGAAGTTATTTCATTTGCCTTTAGGCTGGGCGTGTGGATTATGTTCTGGGAACTAAATTTCGCAATTTCTCCTTTAAGATGACTAATCTCTTCGCAATGCAGTTTATTGTCCGTTTCCAAAATATAAATTGTTGAGATCATAGATTTCTTTGTATCCATTAAATCAGTGATAGTCTTCCGCAGGCCCTCAATAGCTTTGGTTAACAATCTCTCTCTCCAGGGTTGTTCTTTGTTTTTCCAAATCAGACATCTTCTGCCTAGTTTGATCCACTTCATCAGTTTTCTTTTCTAAAGACTCTATCAATCTTTTTTCTGCAGCTATGACCTCATCCTCAAAATCCTCCGTCACACGTCGTTGTTTCTTATATAAGGATTTGCTACCTTCAATGAAGTTCTTCATTAGAATTCTGTAGTTCCTTCACCTGAATATCCTTTTCGGCCATCAATTCATCGTACTTGTCAACAACAGTGATTTTCAATTCAGAATTCGATTCAAAAGTACTTTGCTTTAGTTTATCAAATTCCTTCAAAACAGAATCCAATCTCTTATCAGGATCATTGTCAAAGAGTGTGCAGGTTTTGGAGCACAATACCTTTTGTTGTCCTAACTTTATATGTGATTTAAAGTATCTCTCCATGCAACTCGAATGCAAAACATTATTACATCCAAGACATACAAAATAATTGTGCTTTTTCTTGGCACAACATCTAAAGCTGAATTTATCCATTACAAATATGTGGTTGCTTAGTGAAAACTCCCTCGCCGCACGATTCAATAATAAAAAAGTCGCTGTAAAACTATACCCTCAATACGCAAACATCCATGTAAAGACAAGCATCAAGCGAACTTTTCCAACGCTAATATAACGGACTAGTTGCTAAAACTCTATATGAACTTTTACACACATAAACAACAAATAAAAACCAAAGGTAACTATTTAAAATCAGTAACAACAGATGAACGACATATAATAAAACCAACTGCGAATTTCCAAGAGGCAGCGGTCCCGATGCGAGTGTGGAATTTCTTCTTTAACACTTACAGGTTTGGGCTGACGCCTGCTTCCCTTTGCAGTTCTATACTAGGCAAACCTCCCCACACAATGGAATAAAACACACCACAATTTGACTACTCTAACCACCGAAAACACAAGCTATAGCGGATCTATTGCAGAATACGTCCTTTCATTCGGCAGTATCGAACTCAACCTTTCTGCAAATTTTATAAGGAACTCGTTGGTACGAGTAAACTATCATTGGTGGTGGAAAATCGCCATTTGCATTGCACATAATAAGAGTCCTTAAGCACTCCTTTTCGTCATTTGAGGTAAAGGAATACACAGCTTTCTCCCCCTTTCTAGCTAAAACTATTTTCCTTTGGAGATAAAAAGAACGCCGACTCGTCACAATTGAAAATATTCTTCAACTTCTTTGTGCCACCTGCGTAATGCTTCCTCTTTAAGAGATGCCCTTGGTCTGGACAAATTTTGAGAAACACGAACAGCAACCTCTGGATGTCTTTTTTCAAACAGTTCGTGCAATTTCTTAGTAGGTCGGCCATTTGGAAATGGGTTGGATTTGCCATTATTATGTTTAAAAAGAAGTTGAATACTATCAGCCAATTGTGTTCTTGTCGCAGGAAATTCCATTCGTGCAATGTGAAGAATCTAATTGACAAGCTGTTGTTCTTCGTCATTAGACAAAAATGTCGCTGCACCCATGTTTGCATCCATTTTAAGTTTCCCCGTATTTTTATATAATATTGTTGTCTTTGGTACATTATATTTAATACTCGCCATTTCTGATAGCTTCTATAGCAGATTGAACCTGTTATTTGGAATATTTGAGTTTTTTAGGGGTTGCAAGCATTCTGAAATTGAAAAAGTAGCTAAATTTTCATTCAGATCTTCCTAGTATAAAACGATAGACAACGAGGGTTCTCATATTTTATCAATTTACCGCAAAGATTAGGAAAACCAATCTTTGACCTATATTTTACCCCAGTATTAAACCAAATAACCAATCTTTGACCGACATTTTACTCAGTGGTTGACTAGTATTATAGTTTAAAAAATAATATTTTAACCTTAATGGTCAAAGATTAGTCTGTGAATACAGTATGATCTAAAAACATAAAAATCACTTTTTTTACTCGTTGTTAAATACCAAATTACGAAAAAGAAAACTTAAAATAAATATTCTTCGTAAAACCAGTGCTTGACCGTTTGGTCAAAGATTGGATCTCGATATATTTTTGAGATCATAAGTTTGACCAAGTTACAAATCCATCAATTTTATAATTCTTTGGTATAGGTATTAATTTAGCAACAATATATAATGCATACAACATTTACATATCACATTTAACAAATTCGGCATCTTACTTAACTTTTACACAGTGGAAATCACTATGACACGTCTTAACTTGTGGGCGATGCATTAACAACTGATCACGAGTAGATCTTACACTGTGCGAGTCTGTCTAATTTTTGGTGGGTCATTTAAAAACTAGTTCAAATGTTAAGATCTAATTTTATTAGGGAAGTAGTCTCGGGACTATACAAATGGTATTTTTATTGGAAATTAGCAATTATTGACTTATTTTGAACAATTAATACTAAAATTGGTCAAGGAATGGTTCTTGGTCAAAGACTGGTCTAATCTCTAACCTTATTTGAAAAAAAAAAGAATGACATTAATAAAGGTCCAGCCGATATCAGTCTCGTTTCCAAACAAACACCCTAGTAGTTAGTTGAAGCACTATAAAAATTGCCATTGATAATAATTTAAGAAAGAAAGAGCCTGATGTTGAATGTTGATAGTGATATTACTTATATTCATGCAGAAGCGAGGAAATCACAAGAAATATTGTATTTTAGGTAAATAAATACAGCAGATTTCAGAGATTTCGCAGTTAAGTTTAACTTGTATTTATCCAAATGATTACTTAGTCTGCTTTGCTTACCAAATATTAGGAACGACTAATATATAAATTATTAATAAACTATGGCAATAGCACAGGTTAATATCAGAAATCCTCTTTAAAAAACTCATAAGCCTATTCATATTTTTAGTTTCGCAACCGTCAATAATTGAGTGATTATTGTTTTAGAAAAAAATCGTACAGAAGATTCCAAGCAGGCCAAATTGGCCAAAGAACGCCGACTGGTGGAAGAATGGAAAACTGTCATGTTCGGTCAGTCGCATGCCATCCCTTCAAATCACCACACTTTTTGGGCCCTGACCGCCGCGGAACGGGAAATGGAGACCTTTATCGCTATAAGAAAAAGTTGGGACACCTTTTTAGTGTCCCCCAATAACGAAAACGGCTCTAAAATTCCGATCGGCTGGATATTGCCGGACCAAAACGCGGGAGAGGCTTGGAGCCGGTATTTGGACCAGAGCGCCTTATTTTAGCTTGTTACCTAATGCATTTACTAAGAATATAAATTTAAGTTAATATTCGGCTAAAATGTAAGCAAAGTACTTCTTTATTAAAATAATTAAACATTAGAATTTTGTATTGCTAAACAAGCTGTTTTTTTTATCTATAGTTTTGCGTATGTGCTAGTTTTTATCAGAAGCCCAGAAACGCGCGGAAGTAAGTTTTAACTGGGGACCGCCGAAAACTGAGCTCTAATATTATTTGTATCATTAAAAATCGAAAAGGAGAAATTAAGGAAGGTTTAAACTTGAGTTCTAATCTAATATTATTTGTATCATTAAAACATCAAAAAGAAGAAATATGGAGGGCTTAATCTGTCAGATGAGTCATCAGAAACAGATTGTTTTGGTGAGGGCTTCGTTCGGTCTTTCGGAATGAGTGATGCCTTAGGTGACCCTGATTCCTTGGCAATGCATTCGTAAATTTCCCATTTGCAGCATGTAGCTTTTTCTACACAAAGAGTTGAATTTCATATCATCAGGGACAAAAAGTAACAAATGTCCAGAAAGCCTATAGTGTAACGCAATATATGATTATTCCGCAACACTAAAAAGTCAGTTCAATTACGAATGATTTCCGATATTTGGGATTTAAGTTGCCAGTAACATCTATTCACGAATGGGTTTATTACACTTACGCTACACTAAAATTTCGGTTCAATTGTAAATGATTTTCGTTATTTAATATTTGGGTCGCCAGTTCTAATCTATAATAATTCACAATAATCTATTCACGAATGGGTTTATTTGGTGTGGTTAGCTATTTTAGGAAGCGCAATACGCTATTTTATACCTACAATTCATGAATTTAATTTACTATAGATTGCTATATTTAATATTGGGTATTTCTATAGCTTGACGCTGCGTGATTTTTAGTAGTAATCACATGATATAAATTAGCCAATAATACAGCGGCAAGCATAATTTGTCGAACGTCTTAAATTTTTAAAGCGAGGTCGTTTATCTTGTGTCGAGACGCTTGATGGGTTAGTGCTGATTTTTAATCTTGAAATATTTTATTCATCTTGCAGTATATTTAACTAATTCTTTCATTTTTAAATACATAACTAATATTTGTTTTTGATTCGTTTAGTCTTATTCGACTAAAGCAAGAATTTAGTATTGTTATATTCCATTTTTATTAGTTTATATCTTCAATAATTTTTAATTATTGTCGTGACCGTTGGGTAAGAATACCGATTTATTGGTGAATATTTGCGTCTCTCATTAATGAAATCTATGTAATTTGAAAGATACAATGAATAGTTTCTGCGGTAGGATCCTTGTGAAACATCGTTGAATAATAATACTAGGGATAATTAGTACACTGCTTTTAGATGTTTCAAAATAATTTAATGAGATATTTTTTGAAGAGTGAAGAGTCTGTTTAGCTCCATACCGTTAAACGAACTTTCACGTATTATTAACGGACTAATAGATAACTCTGATAATTTAGTAAAAGAAAAAAGCGATCTCAAATCTATAATTCGTACATGTATAGATCAAAATTATTTCCAGTATAATTATGAAATATTCAAACATTAATTTCACCTTTATTTGCCGAGATTTTTATGGCTGATTTTGAACAGTATTTATTCAACACCAACAATTCATTAATCAGAAATATATTTTTTTTTGGGTAGATATGTGGATGACATATTTTGTATCTTTACAGGAACCAACAGAAACTTAGATACCTTTTTAACATTTTTAAATTCCCTAAACAATAGAATTCAATCTACAATGGAAAAAGAATCTAACAACATTTTAAACTTTTTGGACATAAAGATTACAAAGACAAGAGATTCGCTTAAATTTGATATATATAGGAAACCATCAACAACAGATGCAATAATTCACAAAGACTCTAACCAATCTTGGCAAGTAAAACTTTCTGTTTTTCATAGTCTCATCCATAGACTTTTCAGCTTTCCCCTAGACTCGGCGAGTTTCCAAAAAGAACTATCCATTATCAAAGAGATTGCAATTAATAACGGTTATAAGATCGCTTTGATTGACAAATTAATAAAGAAAAAACAGAAAAACATTTTAACTAAACAATTTTATAACCCTACATTAAAATTAGATAAGGAGCCGTTTAAATTTATCAATTATAATCCGAAAATTACAGATAAAGTTTCAAAAAAATTAAATAAGTTTGACTGTAAAACAATTCAGGTTAATAAGAATAATCTAGGGAGAAGACTAATAAACAATAAAGACAAAATTGACAAACAATCTAAATCTGGTGTTTACAAAATAAATTGTGTGAACTGTGAAGCTGTATACGTAGGACAAACTGGTCGAAACTTAAATATTAGGATTAAAGAACACAAAAAATCGATTTTACATAGTATTAAAAACTCTGGCTTAGCAAAACATTTTATAGATACGAATAATGTTAAACTTTTACACACCGAAACAAAGAGCAAAAGGCTGAACCTTTTGGAGTACCTAGAAATCCAAAAGTCACAAAAAACAGACGTTTTAAATACGAACGACCAACTGACCTGCTCTTTAAACACCTGCATAATTGACAGTGCAATAAAAACAAAATACCGACAGGCGGTTTAGTAGGGTATAACAATTTAGATTTTAGTATTCAACTACTCTTGATAAAGGCCTCATCAAGCCGAAACATATGTAGAGAAAAATATCTCATTAAATTATTTTGAAACATCTAAAAGCAGTGTACTAATTATCCCTAGTATTATTAATTTGAAAGAGGCTTAGCCCAAATTTATGGAGAACGTAATTATTTCATCGCACATTATTTTACGTATTTCGATTAAAATTGAACATTATTATTTGGGTGAATTCTCGGAGTAAATTCTATATATTCCTGCAAAGGTAGTAAATTGAATTTTCAGTAGAATTTGTCCGAATTTTCCCTCATAGTTATTGCCGGTTTTAATATTTCTTCTTTTCAGGCTTATTTAATTAAATTTTCACTTTATTTGTTACCTCAAGTATATAATTATTAGCACTCGGCCTGTCTCGTCTCAACACTGATGTACCGACATTACTTTGCATTTATCAGAGGTTAATCTCACATATGTAAAATTATCTGGTTTTTTATCTTTTATCTAAATTTCTATTTCGATGCGAGATAGTGATTATCTTATCTTTATCTTTAAGTAATTGAGGCGTAATTACGCTCAGTTATCGTTTATGTGCCAAGGGCCGAAATAAAAAGTAATAGCAATTACTTATTTTGAGTTATAAGACTCGTTATTAGAGGTTGTACCTCTATTTTTCTATTTATTATCAAATTTAAGTTATCTTTTATTTAGATTTACCGAGACTCACTGAATTGGAACGTAATTCCATAATTTTCTTTTGAATTTTAAATTTCAGTCATTATTTCTTTTGAATTCCATATTTTAAAGTAAAGAAAAGGATATCTCGAGTAACAGTAGTTATTTATAATTTTGCTCAACTTAACATTGTAATTTAAGTTTCTGATTATGTCTGCTTTAACCAGTACCTAAATTTTCAATTTGTTGATTGCTTCCTCATGTGTTTAACAGTGTCACTGATGTTCACATGATATTTCCCTGAATATTATTTAATTAGTGATATACATTGGTCTAAGACTAGGTTATTTTCTCTTGCATTTATTCAACATTGGCTGGAAGAAAACAATCGTGCTTGGCAAGTAGCAGGTGTTCGTCCACTTGCTGTACAAAGTGTTCTGAGGGAATCGATACTTGGGGAAGCAAATAAGTCCTCGATAATACCCAGATATACTAACTTGGGAACAGGCAGAAGCGGTTCCAGTAGAGGTCCCAATACGATCACATGGTGTCAGAATAATTGGACAAGCTAAATATTAGCCAATCAAAAGATAAACATATTGTAAAGACCAATAATAACGCTTTATTCATTCCTTTTTTTTAATCTGTCACAATTAGTTTTCATTTTCATTACTAAGTCAAATTTATTCATAGACTTTATTTCAAATGATTTCATCAATTATGTTTGACATTTGATTATATAGATTAACTCCATTTCAATTTTCATCAATCGTATTTGTAATTTAATTGTATATTTAATATATTGTTGTTTTGAAATATATTTCTTTAATTTATCGCTAGATTGAGGTCTATGAGACATATAAGGGCAAATTTCTGATATTCTTATCTTTACATTTATTTATATCTAAGTATTCATATTCAGTTCGCATTGTCTCTAGGAACTCTGGCGTCCAAAATACACAAAAAAATCACTGCTAATAAAAGAACGTCGACCGACCCCCTAAGAAAAATAGAAACGAGTCTCATGCATTTAAACAACTAGTATTTTATTACAAAATGGCACACAAAGCCATTCTTATTAAATAAATTAACTTTCGCTACAAATTAGCGCCCAACTAAAGATCGTTACAATAATATTAAAAGTTTTCAATAGCACATATAGACCTAGTGTAACACTTTCACGTCCAGTTTAAAGGATGCGTTTCTTTATAAATTCCAGAAAAAAAAAATACAAAGAGGTCAGATAATTCAAATAATTTAGGCTAGTTTTCTAGTGACCTTAAGCGGATGAGCCGAATTTATCGCTCGTAAGTGATGATAGGATGCTTGGTTATACTATAAAGACTATTGAGACAGTAACAATTGTACGAAAAGTACTTGGATAATGTCTTGATCGCTGGCCGATCCGACAAAGGTTGCTATAAAGAAAGCAAAGATAGTTTCAAATGCGAGCAATTAGCATATAAAAACAAAACACTAAATCGATGTGAAATATTATTAATGCTAAACGCAGCAGTGAGAGTAGGAAGTTGAAGTGTGATTTCGATTCTTTTTTCACAGGTATTGCAGAAAAGCTTATAGATCTCCCAATGACTATCTGTGAATGCTGAGCTAGCTATATGTCCTTTCTAAAAAGTGGCTCATATGGATGCATGGCAATGTTTTACCTGCTGAAAAAGTGGCTCAAAGCGTGTTTCTAGTGGGTGTACTATGTTGGGGTTTGGAACCTTCGGCAACATGCACTAAAACTGAGTTTTATCTACAATACCGAAACAGAACTTCTTTTTGTACATTTCCCACCCCTTTTTGTATATTGTTTACTTCTTTTTCAAATATCTCATTTTGTCCGTCCAATATTTTCTGTACATACATCCAGCATCCATTTCTGAAGCTGGTCCTGCTCTGGTTGCCTTTTCTCCTCCTGGTCTTGAAAATTTTTCTGAAGCCGGTCCTGTTCTATTTGCCTTTTATCTTCTTGATCTTGTAAAATTATCTGAAGCCGGTCCTGTTCTGCTTGCCTTTTACGTTCATCTTCTTCCCGATCCGCTTGCCTCTCAGCATTTAGATTTCGGAAAAACATTTTATTTCTTTGGTCCATTTCTGCAGTTTGTTGCCCTGTATTGACCATAGAATGTTATAAAATGTTCTCAGAATCCACCAGTCAAAACGGCTTCGTTGACGTACTTGTACCCTCTGCTCTCCTCGAAGAACACTTCACAAGTCCCGTTTCTTCACAATCCAACTTCTGACACCAGTTTTAATCATCTCCTGATTATGCTAACAACGCGCGTCGAGTGCAAAAATTCTGTTTCGGTGTTGTGGATTGTGAAGAAACGGGACTTGTTAAGTGTTCTTCGAGGAGAGAAGAGGGTACAAGTACGTCAACGAAGCCGTTTTGACTGGTGGATTCTGAGAACATTTTATAACATTCTATGGTCAATACAGGGCAACACTCTGCAGAAATGGACCAAAGAAATAAAATGTTTTTCCGATTTCATGGCAAATCTAAATGCTGAGAGGCAAGCGGATCGGGAAGAAGATGAACGTAAAAGGCAAGCAGAACAGGACCGGCTTCAGAAAATTTTGCAAGACCAAGAAGACAAAAGACAAGCAGAACAGAACCGGCTTCACAAAATTTTACAAGACCAAGAAGATAAAAGGCAAATAGAACAAGACCGGCTTCAGAAAAATTTTCAAGACCAGGAAGAGAAAAGGCAAGCAGAGCAGGAGCAGCTTCAGAAATGGATGCTGGATGTATGTAGGCGAGCAAGGAAAATTACAGAAAATATTGGACGGACAAAACGAGACATTTGAAAAAGAAGTAAACAATATACAAAAAGAAGTGGGAAATGTACAAAAAGAAGTTGGAAATGTACAAAAAGAAGTTTGAAAGAAGTAGGAGACGTACAGAAAGAAATGAAGAATCTACAAGCAGAATTTACCAGACTAAAACATCAAGGACCCACCGAGAGGGTATTCGCCACAGGACAAAATATCAAACCTCCAACATATGACGGTCAAACATCGTGGACAATGTACAGAAGACAATTCGAAGCCGTTGCTGTTGCCAACGGTTGGAATAACGAAGAAATGGCTACATCACTGGATCTGCCCTGGAACTACTACAGACCATTCCCATCAGCCAACAGGGGAAATATGACATACTTGTAGCTGTCCTGGAGAGAAGATTTGGGGACCAACACAGAAGACAACTGTATCAGGCACAAGTAAAGTCCCGACATCAGAAGCCTGGTGAAAACCTGCGAGAGTTTGAGGCAGACGTTAGACGTCTCATTCAATTGGCATACCCGGGAGCAACCGAAGAATTTCAAGAGGAACTTGCTGCCCAATATTTCGTGGATGGTATCAGAGATCCAGAAACTCAGAAAATGCTACGTCTAGCCAAATTTGACAACAGCAGTGAAGCTTTGGTAGAGCCCTAGAAATCGAGGCGGCCTGTAACATCTCCAAGGCAAAAATCAGGGCCGTATCCATCCAGGAAGAAAAGCCGACAAATAGCTGTGAATTAACTGAGATGGGCGAAATTTTGAAGAAATTAACCGAAGTTCTTCAGGCCACAGGGAGATTCCGGGAGCCAATAGAAGATAGGCCACCTAACCGAAATACATCAAATCAGTGCTATAGATGTGGCAGGACTGGGCATTTCAAAAGAGACTGCCGAGTACAACCACGGTCTAGATCTCCATCCAGAGGCGCTAGGGCCTCCAAGTCAAATCAGGAAAACTTCAATTAGTCAACATTGCGGGGCGGGTGTTGGCTAAGGAAGATAAAGCCCCCAGGATCGTCTCCATAAAAAGCCAGGAAAAGCCGCCGACAGTCTAACTATTAAAGGAAAGATCAACGGAAGAGGCATAACAAATACTGTTGACACTGGTGCGGCGGTATCTTTGATAAGGTCCAACAGGGTAAATAGATTAGAAGTTCTACCCATATCAAAGAATGTAGTTTTACGTACGGTTACCGGTGAGCCAGCTGAAGTACTTGGGGAAATGGATATTGAACTGCAACTTGGAAGAATTAATCCTTACCAAAACAGACGATGGCACACCGACTAAAGTAGTGGCGGCATGTACTGTCAGAATAAGCGGAAATACCGAGCAGATAATTTTTGGGAAATTGGAGAAGGATTTTGGAGGCTGCATCGGACTTATCCAACACCACGAGTTGCCTTGCAAACACCTCGTAGGCAAAGCACTAGTCAAAACCGACGGCGAAATACCGATAAGGATAGCAAATATTTCATCCAATTCCATCAAAATCAATAAAGGAGATGTGATAGCCACTTGCGAGCCGGTGCAGTGGGTAACCAGTTGCGAAACGCAGTCAGAAGTAACACCCTCAACATCACCTAAGGAAGTCCTAGAACATTTCCAGAAGTCGTGGCATCATCTGTCTTCCGAAGAACTGAAGAGAGCTATACAATTTATCAAAGAGCAGAGAACAGCCTTTGAAAGCAAAAAATGGCAATACTGGAAGAACGAACATCATAAAACATAAAATCGACACTGGAAGTGCTCACCCCATACGGCAGCATTCTCGGAAGCTACCAGTCAGTGACGGCACAGCAAGAGGTTACCACATTAGTCAACAAAATGCTTGACGATGGAATTATTGAAGAATCATCAAGCCCATGGTCATCTCATATTGTCTTAGTCACCACGAAGGATGGGGCTACCAGATTCTACGTGGACTATAGAAAGCTCAATGACGTCACCAAGAAAGACAGCTATCCACTTCCCAGGATTGATGACACGTTGACGACACTAGCAAGTTCTCATTGGTTCTCAACACTCAATTGAAAGAGCGGCTATGGCAAGTAGGCCTTGACGAACAAGATAAGGAAAAGACTGCCTTTTCTACCGGAAGTGGTTTATATCAGTTTAAAGTTATGCCCTTCGGACTATGCAATGCCCCCGCTACTTTTGAGCGTCTTATGGAAGATGTTCTACGAGGCCTCACTTGGAAGACATGCCTGGTCTATCTTGATGATATAATGGTAATGGGAAAAACTTTCAAAGAACACCTACAAAACCTGCATGAAGTTTTTACTAGAATCAAGAATGCTCAGCTCTTACTGAATCCAAATAAATGTTTTCTTTTCCAACAAAAAGTTGAATTTCTCTGGCATGTCGTGTCATCAGAGGGAATCCAAACCGACCAACGAAAGATTGCAGCAATCAAGGACTGGCGTCGTCCTCGCGACAAACATGAACTGCGGAGCTTCCGTGGATTATGTACTTATTATAGAAGATTTGTTGAAGGTGCAAATATAGCTGCACCTCTACATAAGCTCACTGAAGAACGAGTAAATTATAACTGGGATCATAACAGTGATTCTGCGTTAAGGATATTAAAAGCGGCTCTATGTTCTAGTCCAATATTGGGATATTCGGAACAAAAGGGTAAATTTGTATTGGACACAGACGCAAGCAACACCGGCATCGGAGCAGTTTTATCGCAAGTACAAGCAGGAGAAGAACGAGTTATTGAATACTATACAGTCGAACACTTTCGAAACCTGAACGTAACTACTGTGTAACCCGAAAAGAGCTTTTAGCAATAGTACGGTCTGCTGAGCATTTCCATCAATATCTGTATGGACCAGAATTTCTGATAAGGACTGATCATGCAGCACTTAAATGGCTTTTGGATATAAAACAGCCTGAAGGACAGGTAGCCAGATGGCTTGAAAAGTTACAACAATATAACTTAAGCACAGGGCAGGGAGATTGCATAATAATGCAGATGCTTTATCCAGAAGACCATTTGAGGATAATTGTAAGCATTGCCAAAGAATAGATCAACTAGAAGGAATTTACTCCTATTAGGCAAATGAAATTTGAGGTTGATCAGCAGTGGACCACAGAGCAACTTAAAAAGGATCAACTTGAAGATAGTGAAATAGCACTATTGCTAAAAGCGAAAGAAGAACATCAACCAAGAGCAAGCTGAAGAGAGATATCAACTAAAGGATTTGCTTTTAAAACTCTGTGGGCGCAGTGGTGGAAAATGGACTTCTTAAACGAGCCTGGGAAAGCGCCGATGGAAAAGTAGTGAAGACACACCACACAGTTAGTGATACCAAGGAAGAAGATATCGGAAGTACTGGAAGGAGTTCATAATGGAAAGTCTGGTGCTCATCTCGGAGTGAACAAAACGATTGACAAGATCCGCGATAGATTTTAGTGGGTCAACTACTGCCAATGTCGGCAGTGCTCAACCTGTGCCGCCAGTCAAGGACCCAAGACAAGATCTAGGGGAAAAATGAAACAGTATAATGTGGGCCTACCATTTGAACGTATCGCCATTGACGTAGGTGGCCCTTTTCCAGAAACAAATAATGGTAACAAGTACATTTTAGTGGCAATTGACTACTTCAGTAAATGGCCTGAAGTATTTTCGATCCCCAGTCAAGAAGCTGTTACCATACAGAGGTCCTCGTGAATAACCCATTCAGCAGATTTGGTGTTCCGTTAGAGCTGCACTCAGATCAAGGACGCAATTTCGAATCCAAGGTTTTTCAAAAAGTCTGTGATCTACTCAACGTCCATAAAACACGGACTACAGCCTTACATCTACAATCAGACGGCATGGTTGAGCGGTTTAACAAGACCATTGAAGAACATTTGTCAAAGGTCGTAGATGAACATCAGAAAGATTGGGACCCACATACCACTATTTTTGATGGCCTATAGATCAGCAGTTCATGACACGACAGGACTAACACCAGCCATGGTCTTATTTGGAAGATAACTCCGTTTACCATGTGACCTATTATTCGGAACGCCAGACAACCAGGATATGGAAATTCAAGACTACGCGGACTCTCTTAAGGAAACGCCAAGCTAACGCCAGTATGGGAAGGGCCCTATACAGTCATCAAAATAATTAATGACGTAGTGGATAGAATTCAGCGTAGCCCCAGAAGCAAACTGAAAGTTGTCCACCTCGAAGGCTATAAGCATATCACGGACATGAAGTAGCTGATCGGTACGATCAGGTTTAGGAGGGAGGCAATGTCACGACTAGCAACCATCCGAATGTTTGTGTGCTACCCTATAGAACTGGCCCTGCTGTGTGCCGCGTCTATGTATGAGTTATCGCCGGCCGGCCGCGAAGATTCAGGAACGCTGGAATTATCTCGATGGCCTGGTCGAGAATCATATAGAGTGGCCTCGGAATACTTCTCGAGTATTCGTGATAGATTTGAGATTGTATGTAAGTGGCAGACCTAAGGCGAATAGTTAGTTAGTTAATCATTGAGTGTTCAATTGTATACAGTGGTAGAGAATAAAGAGACTATTAGTTTGAAATAGTAAAAGTTGTAATTTCGTTCAGAACCCACGGAAAAAACGTAACAATATCTAAGAATCGAGGTGGCGCTCTGCAAAATCAATTTAATAATCTCCAAAAAGAAAAAGATAATGTTAGCAATAAAGATTTATTTCATCTTTTATCACAGGCACCACTGAGCCTTATATTTGATCAGAAAAAAACCTCATTTATAACAGGGATTGCTGTTTTTGATGGTATTAGAAATTTAGGGATGTCTAATTCTTCTGGTCCAGATGGCCGACCGCAAGTTTTTTTAAGAAATTGCATTTAATCGTTATGTAAACCTTTGCATTTTATGTTTAATTTATCACTTAATGAGGTTTATTTTCCCGATTATTAGAAAACTAGTTATTTCACTCCTATTTTTAAATCGGGTAAGAGGCAGTATATCAGTAATCAAATCAATTATGCTTTATTGTTTAAACATTACATATGTCATTAACGAAGGGGCCCTAAGTCTAATACTTAACATAGTTAGAGAGAGAAAAAAAACACTAAATGGAAATATAAAACTTACACATAATATAAGACATAAATAAACACAAAATTAAAATAGATGTGAACGCCAGCATAAGTTAAATTTGATTAACATACAAAGAATAAAAGTAAGACAAAAAATGTTTACAGTGCAAATGATCCCACTATGTTCCCATGACACCTAGAAAGAGTCTGCAAAGTATTCATTTAGGGAGTAGTATGCCTTTTCAATGAGAGCCTTCTTTACCCTTCTTTTAAATTCATAAAGGCATGTAGATCCCCTTGCGCTTTGAGGAAGTGATTAACTATATGAATACCCTCGTAAAATATAGACTGCCTTGTCAAGCTGGAAGAGGGTTGGGGAAGTCCTAAGTATATTTTGATTCCTGCTTGGGTACCTGGTAAGGTAAGCAGTCTCATGGCAGGGAAGTCATTATTTTCTCACGAAGAAATAGATGGCGACATGAATCAAGAAGTCTAGCCTTACAAATATGCCGGATAACTCTTTTTTTGAATAATTAGCAGCATTTGTATTAGGTAACTGCTTGAATTTCCCCAGAAAGGTATTCCGTAACGAAGATGTGATTCAGAGAGAGCAACATACACCATCCTCCCAATATTTGACCCAAGCTCCTGAACAGCCAACCTGATTACAAAACAGGCAGAAGATAGTTTATTGGCTAGGGTCTTGATATGAGTGTCGAACCTGAGATTATTATATGATAATGCCAAGGAATTTGCTTTCATCCATACATACAATCAGAGAGTTACCCACTGATATTTGCATTAAATTGACCTTGAAGGATATGAGTTTTGACTTTGTAGGAGTTAAAGTCAACTGATTGGAATCGCACCATAATTTAATTCTCTCAGGATCCTGCAATATGGTTCTATGAAGTAATATAGGATCCTGGCCATGCCACAAAATGGATGTATCATCTGCCCTGTAAGGTCATTGATGTAAAGCATAAATAAAATAGGATCCAAGACTGAGCCCTGAGAAACACCCCATCCAATGAATTGATAATCAGAGCATGTAGGCCCTATGATGACACGCTGGCGATGACCGGAAAGGAAAGAAGAAAGCCAGGACAAAGCCTGACCTCTAAAGCCATAACGTTCGAGCTTCTGAAGTAGAATATCAGGGCTGAGGCAGTCAAAAGCCTTTGACAGGTCACAAAAGACAACAGCAGAAGCTGTATATAAAAGAATATAAAGAATTCTTGTGAAAACCTCAGCCTTTCACTTGGCTTTGCCGCTATCGAAACAAAGACCAAAAACAAATAGGAATATAAAGAATTCTTGTGAAGACCTCAGCCTTTCACTTGGCTTTGCTACTATCGAGACAAAGACCAAAAACAAATAGGAATATAAAACATTTTTGTGAAGACCTCATGTTTTTACTGGGCTTCGCCCAGATAGCACACCACATCTCAAAGACGTCGGGTTTATGTCCATATTATGCCTAAACGTCTGAAGACCTAAACACGACATATTTAATACATCTTTCAGAAGACGTCTTAAAGTTGATTCAGATGAACGTCTTTAAGACGTTTTTTTAAAGCCTCATGAGCATGCACGTTTTTTCTTGACCCTGAACAAACGAAATGGACCAACAGTAAAGGTCTAGAGTGTTGCCGTTTATAGGTATTTTATCCGAAATTTGGGTATTTTGGTAATGTTTGTAGGTGTATTGCAATTATTAGTGATATGTGATAATTAAAACATCATAAAAACTTCTTTATAATCTTCATTATACATATAACAAATAATTTAATTTTTATTCGTACGCATGTCTATTTATAATCGTAATTTTTTTTATTTCATTTTCAATTTATACAATAATTTTTCATAAAATCGCTTGATTTTTTTAGTAGGTTCCTCTTTTTTAAACTAGTTTGATTACTTTTTGTGAGTAAGTTATTACTTTGTCATTAATCAGGAGTCTTTAGGTTTTGCATGTGGCAACACTGGTTGGAGCGGCAGCGGCCATTTTCCCATTTTAAAGCGTCACCGGTCACCGGCACCGGCTGCCCGGCGTAAACTGTTGTTCATTCATTCTCGATAAAATTTGATTTCGGCTTGTGAATTTGTGAAATATAATGAATCTCTGATAGTTTCTATTACTTTGTGGTTTGTATCGTTACGTTTATCGTGCTGAGTGTCGAAACGGAGGTCGAAAGTCGAAACGTAGAGGCCGTTGAGCAGTCAGGACTTGGAAAATCCATTAAAGAAGCTGAGGATGCCATGCAGGCGTTGCTAAGGAGGGCCTCAGATCGCAGAAGAACCAATTAAAATCACATTAAACATGTAACATTTAGATTATTGATAATGAGCTTTTTAATTTATGGAAAAATGGTTTTAAAATTAGTTCATCTTTAAGATGTCATATACCTAAATACGTCTTTAAGATGTCACACAAATAGGTCTTTAAGATGTCATATAAATACGTCTTTACGACGTTGTTTTTTTTTGTAACATTCGATGTCCTAAAGATGTCTTAAAGACGACGCAAGGCGTAAACAGGACATCTGTAAGATGTCTCGAATATCTGAACATGGCATCTTTAAGGCGTCTTTAGGATATCTTTATGCTATTAGGGTGCTGCTATCGAGACAAAGGTCAAAAACAAATAGGAATATAAAGAATTCTTGTGAAGACCTCAGACCTCAGCCTTTCACTTGGCTTTGCTGCTATCGAGACAAAGACCAAAAACAAATATGCATTTACTGACCTTACCTGGAATCATTTTGATCATCTTTTTCCATGAAATCCAGTCTTCTTGCGTCGTAGTATTTAGAACTAGCTGTGTTTTCCATAGCCCGCTCGACCATTCTGACTTAATCTGTGTTTGGATTCTAAGTAGGTTTATGATAGTCCATATATAACGCTTTGCCTGGCCATTTCCCATATGAATATCAGGTGTCACAAAGTGATGTTCAAACATATCAGAATCAAAAGCGTCCAAAATCCTATTTATTCCCGGCAATTGCCGACGTTCAATTCACGTTCATGTCACGCCGAATCAAAACATCACAATCCAGACATGTGTCAGAAACAAAAAAATAATAGAAATATAAATAATTCTTGTGAAGACCTCTGCCTTTCACTTGGCTTTGCTGCTATCGAGACAAAGACCAAGAACAAATAGAAAT
>MU183452.1:46673-80014 GCA_016904865.1 Pissodes strobi
CCGGTCGGTGACGTGACGTTGACGTTCCGTAAAATGCGAATCGACCTAATCAGAAATTGTTCGACAGTTGCTGTTTGTGGCTGCGTTCTGCACGTTTAATTCAGAAATGCCATAAATAACTAATTCTACTAGATCAGCCTCAGACCAACTCGCACGTAAATTTTCTAACATGTTTTTTCATAAACTGACGATTTTAACTGCGTTGTCCAGCAACCGCCCTAGATTTTTTTGAAGGAAAAGCTTCCACAAATTCTGTCCGAAATGTAGCCCAATCTCTACAATCTGGATTCAGGGCCGTAGCCAGAAAGATCATTTAGGGTAGGCAGAATAAACTTTTGGACAGGCTCACACATCACACACATAGTTTTAACTAACTACTACCTTCTTTAAGAACTCGACATACTCATTTACTTTTTGTGGAATACACTAAACAAGGAAAACAAAATAAAACACAAAACATAACATAAAAATATTTCTTATTAATATTCCTATTATAATAGTGGTTCCCACATTTTAAGTTAGAAATTAAATTCCTTTCTTTGACATACCATATAAATTAATACCCAATTGAACAACAGAAAAGCGGACTAATAATTAGAAATAAAAAAACGCAGGAATAGAGAGTAGTCGTTCTAAAATACAGTGAGGGATGTTTTGTGAGCCTGTGTTAAATTTTAAATTATATATTATATTTCTAGCGAGTATAAATTTCTGTGTTTTATTTAATAATAAGTAAAAATATTTATGGACAAAATGTATTTACTGTATTTCACATTGTTAAAAGCAATATCTAATTAATTTTCAAGTATTCTCTCAGACTTAGACCATTAAATCGAGTCCGTTACCCACATATCTATTACGAAGCTTACGATTACTAAGTATCGAATACTAACTCTGATATGCAAAGAGAAAGTACTAGTATCTACTCGATACTTGAAAAAGTACCAATTGCACAACGCTCCTGGATAACAGTGCTGCCAGATCTAAATGCATAGGAAACGCTAGATTTAGGATTGAGCACAGTAGTAATCACAACATGACGTCATAATTTACTTTTTAGCGCATCCAAAACGTGTCCACAGCACTGGTCCACAGTCACACTGAAGCAAGATTTTATTTCAGTAGGTATATTATTATAAATTTGGCTGTTTAATATACAAGAAAAATTAGGAATCACTAAAATATTTAAATAATTTTGTTATTTGGTTAAAGGAAAAAACTAACACAATTTTCAAAATTAAGAGTATATTGTTAAATTAAAAAAATCAATACTTTAAATTATTGACGTTTTACAAGTTGTAATTTTCCCGAACTGTTGTTAATATTCTTATGGCAGATTTTGCAACAACCCTCAGTATCTGCTTTTTCATGCACTAGCCAGTTTTTAAATTCTGAATTTTATTTCCATTCTGTTTTAAATTTTTGAGCATATTTTCTTCTTTGCCTTACTGTAGATATAATATCTGATGGGTCATCAGCTAAATAAGATTCATCAGAACTAATAATTGAAAACATACATTTCGATATTTAAAATGTTGATATTACATATCAATTTACTCACCTCATGGTCATATACATTCAAAATATTCAAAAACTACAGACAAGATACGTCACACGTCACAAATCGATGGATAAATATGATATAAAAGGTAATTTTTTAAGGAAATACTACGCAAACGCAAAACAAACCTCAATCGCAGCTGGTCGCTTCTGGGAGTTCCCGAAATCCGAAATAAGTCGTTTGCGACGTCGGCATAGAGATGAGGAACCGAATCGTGTTCATATTTTTATCGATTGACCATTGATTATTATTTTTTTACCTTACTTTTAGTATTTGCATAGATCAACTCATATAATTAATTTGTTTTCGATTTTGCGGTAGAATTACGAGTCTCTGCGGTAGAACGGTAGCTACAGTGTGAAAACACTAGATCTATCGTAAAAACGGTAGATCTGGCAGCACTACTGGATAATAAAATAACCAACTTGTCAAATCTACTTCCACGAGACAACACGTGGCGCCTAGTTGCCATTACTTTCGATTTTTTTCCTTATCCTCGGATTGACCTTGGGTAGGCAAATAATATGGCAGGGCAGGCTGCGCCTGCCCTGGCGTACCCCTGGCTACGGCCCTGTCTGGATTACAAATTACAATGTTCAAACCATCTTTTAGAATCGTTTAATAAAAAGCGGCCAAATTTTGTACGTCGGACAATCCAATTTTATTTTTGATATGTTCAACATGACTTACCCATTTGCGGGAATCGTTATTTTCAGGTCTAAAATATGACAAATCTACCTGCTCACTAGATGTCTGGCACTGCAAAGCCTTTACCAATTCTAATAAAACTGCATGAGTTGAAGCATCACCATCACTAGAAGCCATCGTCTATTGTTTTTATTTAAAACTTTGTCAGTCCAAAGTTTATCAAAAGTCGTTTTTCACCACATAACAGTCAAAAACAAAAAAAAAACACAAAATAACAAATGCACAACAGTCCACTAACGGCGTTAAGTCACTATTCCACTTCTGATGTTCGAAATCTCGTAAATTAAACACTTACTTCCATACTAATAACAGCATATATTCGAACAAATCAAAATAAAAGCGGGTTTTTACCCGAGCAGGAAGAATATCAATCTGACGACGTATATTTATCTGCCTGATTCATCAGACACCGAGACATGACCCGGGCGCTTTTTCTATCCCAACGTCGTTACACAATTCTCTCCTTGACCGGCAGCGGGTACGTAACAAGTTTCAAGAAAATAAACAAATATTATTATAATCATTCGCCGACTAATTTCTAGCAATAGCGTCGGACAATTCAGCTACTTGGCCCACTGTTTTTATACTTATGTCGACAGTTACTGTATATCTCCTGGCTAACCACGATCGTTATTGTCACTTAGCCACATCAGTTTTAATCTTGTCAAAAAAGCAAAAGGGAAAGTTTTATATGAAACGTTATTTATTTTATAAAAAATGGTAACAAAATACATAGCTATATGTTTTATAAAAATACTTATATAATAGTGGCTTCATTCCCACGCTTACATAAAATCTGTTAATAGTTTCTCTTGTGTTGCAAGAACTATAGTAGCTCTAAATTAAATCGACCAGTTTGGGAGCAAGTTACTTTTATAAAAATATGACATAACTTTTCAGCTATACTTTGTTGCAAAATGAAAAATGACACAAATTTGTTCCATATAGTCAATTTATTTAGTTTCATATTAATCGGGAGTTAGGTTCAAACCGTTCGCCCTCCTGTTCCCCATAGAGTAGAATGGGGCAAAAGTACGCGCGGGGTTATAGTCTCAAATCAAAATTTCCAAGGGAAAAAGCAAAATCAGACAACACCGCCACAATATGTTCTGAAAAATACCAAACCGCATCGGCCAGTGTTTTCTTGGGTGCCTAGCAGCCGTGTTCTTGCAGCCATGAGGTAATTTATACTTTTATACGCTTTGCATGTAATTTTAGCGAATTAGTTTATAAGCTGTTGTATCGTTGATTATTATTGTATTTTAAAAACCAATTAGTGGAATGACCTATGGCATGTGAGTGTATGTAACACAAGGTAAATTTGCACGAATCTCATTTGGTAAAAAAAAAAACGGTAAATTTGAAAACATTTTTAGCTTGTGGGGCAAAAATCCCATTTCTTAACCATTTCTGCCCCATACATCTTGGGACTTTTACCCCATACATTTTGGGCCTTTTACCCCAGACACAATGTTTATTCACAATGTTGCTTTTATTTTACAGGGATTACAAAAGAACCTCCAACAGAAGATTATGCACTGAAGAAACGTTAAATGCAGCAAGAACTTTAATATCCGATGGTTACTCAAATCGAGCAGTGGCTGAAAGGTTGGGTATACACGAGTCGACGTTGCGTAAAAAGTTAAAATCTAGACATGGCGCAAAAACCTTTGGAAGATTCAAACCAGTTTTTACCGAAGAGATGGAGCGACTGTTAGTCCAACATTGCAAAGATATGGATGACAGGTACTATGGTCTAAGTCTAAAATGCTTAAGAATGATTGCCTATGAATATGCAATCTTAAATATTGTTGAGCACCCATTTGATGAGCAAAAAACATTGACTGGCAAGGACTGGGCATACAAATTTGTATAAAAATATGGCCTTTCGCTAACAATTCCGAGATCAACTAGCTTAGCAAGGATGATGGGGTTCAATAAAACTCAGATCGAGATATTTTTTGGAAACTTATCTAAACTTTACAAAGAACACAAATTTCCGCCCAGTTCGGTGTATAACATGGATGAGAGTGGAATATCGACGGTTCCCAACAAAATCCCCAAAATTGTTAGCACTAAAGGGAAAAAGCTTGTCGGAAAAATACCATCTGCTGAACGCGGTGAAAGAGTCACTCTTGTTTGCGCTATGAGTGCAGCTGGCACTTTTGTAGCCCCGGCCTTCATATTCCCTCAAAAGCGGATGAACAATGAGCTGATGGAAGGATCACCTCCTGAGTTCATAGGAATGTGCTCAGATTCAGGCTATATTAACAGCATTCTGTACATCGAATGGTTGAAACACTTCCAAAGCGGATAAAGATCATCCGGTGTTGTTAATTCTCGACAACCATTCTTCACATAGATCCTTGGGGGCCGTATTATTTTGCAGAAAAAATTCAATACATTTGTTAACCATTCTGCCTCACAGTAGTCATAGACTTCAACCTCTGGATCGGTGTTATTTGAAGCCGTTAAAAACGCTGTATGCCGATGAATGTGACCGCTGGTTAACAACGAATGCAGGAAGACAAATTACACATTTTCAAATTGCTAAAACATTAGGCCGAGCGTATGAACGCTGTTCCACGATGGATAAAGGTGTTGAATCATTTGACATCTGCGGCATCTATCCAATGAATAGAAATGTGTTTTCTGACGAGGACTTTCTACCATCTTCTGTTACCGAAAGAATTAATATTGAGAGCCACGAAAAGAACAATTCTGAATCAGATTCTAACCATGAATTTTTAGTACCTTTAGCCACCTTGAAGAAAAAAGCAAGAGTGGTCCATTTGACCCCAGAAAAGCAATCAGTTAGAAATCTATCTGCATCTTCAGCGAATATCCAACTTCTTCCATCCACATCTCCTAGTGCACCTGTTAAGACAGTCCATTCTGTCCCAGAAAAGAAATCAGTTAAAAATCCATTTGCTTCCTCAGAAAGGAACTCGCATGATCAGCTTTATCCTCCATCCATATCTCGTGGTGCAACTGTGGAAATAGTCCATTTGACCCCAGAAAAGCAATCAGTTAGAAATCCGTCTGCATCGTCAGTGAATATCCAACTTCTTCCGTCCACATCTCCTAGTGCACCTGTTAAGACAGTCCATTCTGCCCCAGGAAAGAAATCAGTTAAAAATCCAATTGCTTCCTCAGAAAGAAACTCGCTTGATCAGCTTTATCCTCCATCCACATCTCGTGGTGCATCTGTGGAAATAGTTCATTCGACCCCAGAAAAACAATCGGTTAGAAATCAATTTGCTCCCTCAGCCAAAATGGTAAATCCACAAGAAATACTTCCACTTCCCAGACGATCAGAAGTTCAAAAAAGACGGAAACAAGGCCAAAAGTCAGAAATATTATCGAGTAACCCTTTCAAAGAAAAACTTGAGTGTTTGTGAAGAGAAGCATGAAACGGAGCAGTTACGAAGAAAGAAAGCAGTGAAAAGAAGTATAACCAATGGAGAACCAAAAAAAAAAAGTGATAAGAAGGGAAAAAAGAAGAATGATGAACTTGCATGTCCTGGTTGCTCGGAGAAATATAGCGATCCGCCAATAGAAGATTGGATTCAGCGCTTATGAAAATATTAGAAGTTATTTGCGACTGTTGTTGTGAAAAATATCTGGCAACATGGCAGGTGATAAACCAGCTGAAAATGTTGATCCAAATAAAGTTAAAAAAGTGTGTATTCACTGTTTAAAAAATGTCTTAAACGGAGTTAAGTGTAAAAAGTGCAAGTGCCTCTTCTATCCTGCCTGTTTCCGTCAATCCGCCGAGCAAAAGAGAGCCGTATGTGTTCATATTCCGGAGGAAGCTGCCGAGGTAACCTCAAAATCGTCGGAATCCGAATATGAAAATGTCATGTTTCTGATACAAGAATTGCAGCTCAAAATTCAAAAATTGGAAGTAAATGAGATACATCTCACTAAAAAAGTTGATTTACTGGAAAATAAAGTAAAACTTCTTGAAAAACAAACGAATCTAAAGATTTTCAAGAGAAACTTGGCAACACAGGAAATGAACGGCAACTGCACGTTGGTTCCAAAAAACCACGCTGCCATAGCACAGACACTGGTGCAAATGAACTACTAACCACAACCAAGAATTCCGCCGGTTCCAGGGCAGGTAGTTCAAATGTCGAGGTTCTCAGCCCAAACCCACAAGTTTCTGCCAGAGAAAGAGATAGAGAGAGAAAATTTCTGAGAGAAAGGTGTCAAATTTCATAAATCAACACGAAAATGAAAAATCCGATTCTCATCAGTTCAAGATAAAAATCCTCAGCCCCGCAGGATTTCCGCCGAACGCAGCTCTGACGAACCTAAGATGACTGAAGGTATTCAAAATGAGCCCACCCAGTCTGACAGAGATCAACAATGGGAATTTCAGAAACAACGATTTAGGATACATACCCAAAACAATAATATCCACAACCAGAACTCCACAAGACCTGCACCACTAAGAGCGAGTAAAGAAAACGCGGGGTTACTGAAAATGGCAAAAAATATCCTCTATATTAATCTCAGGATTGGCTCCAGATGTGACTGGGGATGAAATTTTGACATTTTTAGAAGGCAATGATCTGGGGAAAGAATGTAAGTGTGAGAAGATTAACACCAAAAAAGATAACTATCGTGCTTCATTTAAACTAACAGTACCAGGATCAGAGCAAGGGAAGTACATGAACCCAGCTATATGGCCTACAGGCATTATTATCAACCATTTTTTTGAACCTGCAGCGTCCAAAGAAAGCACCAAAGCAATCCACACAATTAGGCAGTCATTAACCCTAATGCACCTCAACATCAGATCACTCCGTAACAAAACAGAGGAGGTCGAAGCCTATATAGTAGACAAGGACATCGAAATTATTTGTTTGACCGAGCACTGGCTCACTGAACAGGAAATACAATTAATACATATAGACGAGTACAAACTGGCCGCCTTTTTTGCAAGAAAAAATTCGCTATGGGGAGGTACAGCTATATTTGTTAAATTGAATATTGAATTTGATAATCTAGATTCGAATGCAAGCTTAAATATTGAAAAATGTATAGAGTTTTGTGCTATTTCTTTAAGTAAATCTAATCTAAACCTAGTCACTATTTACCGTTGCCCTCAGGGCCATTTTGACACATTCTTGGAAAGTATACAAGTTGTTCTGGCCGCGGATTTTAATGTAAATTTTTTGAAAAATGTTGAAAATAATACAGTATAAGTTTTAGATATTTTAGGTAGCTCTGACCTGTCCAAAACAGTACATGTACCAACTAGAGGGGAAAACTGTATAGATAATGTCTTCCTGGGCACTGCAATGGGGCTATGCTCTGCTGTTGTCGACACGCTACATTTTTCCGGCCACAGTAGTCAGATCATCAAATTTAGTGTCTTCCAAAGAGCAAGTTTCACACAAATCAGGGAAACTTTTCGACCCATAACTCAGAGAGGTATGTTTTTATTTTATAATAAAGTTTCACAAATTGACTGGGATTTTGTGAGTCAAATGAGTGTAAGTGTGAATGATAAATTTAACAATTTCATGAATCTTTTTGAGCCTTGTTACATAGAATCTTTTCCGGAAAAAACCTATAGGGGAAGGTCTGACCAACCTCAACGGTTGTCTTGGTTTACTGAGGAGCTTAAAACTATGAGGGAACAACTAGAACTTTTAGAAGAGCTAAAAAGACAGTATGGCGGCCCAGTTATTTCTGAAATGCACTCTCAATTTAGAACAGAATACAAAAAACAAATACAGCTAGCTAAAGTCAGAGCTAATGACAGTGTATTAAAAAATTCAACAAACCCAGTCAAATCAATATGGAACATAATCAACTCCCACCGTGGACTTCCAAAGGACTCTTTAGATCATACCATCTCACCTGATACTTTTAACGACTTTTTTTCAAAAATAGCTTTAAATTTAGTCAATGATATTCCTATATCAAATAAAGATTTTCTCACTCACATAAAAGTAGAAAATGCATATGAGGGTTTTTCTTTTTACGAGGTCACTTTCAACCAAGTACGTGATATAATAAATAATTTGAAAAATAAACCCAGTCGTGACATATTTGGTATGAACGTAAAGCTTCTAAAATCAATAAAAGAACTAATAATTATTCCTCTTACTAAACTAATCAACATGTTTCAGAAATAACACTTTTCCCACATGCTTAAAAAGAGCCATAGTAATACCAATTTTTAAGAAAGGTGACATAAATGACCCGCAAAATTACAGACCCATATGCCTACTCCCTGTTATCTCTAAAATTGTGGAAAAGTCCATGGCAGTGCAAATTACAGACTGCTTTGAGAACACAGATTTATTTTCAGACTGCCAGTTTGGTTTTAGGAAAGGTAAAAACACAGGCCTTGCTATCCTAGACCTAATATCCCATATAGTGGTCATTTCACAAACTTCAATTCGATGCTGTTCTGATGTGTGACCTCAGTAAAGCATTCGACTGTGTTAACCATGAAATTCTTTTAGCCAAGCTGAGACAGTACGGTTTCGGTCAGAGTAGCACTGACATGTTGAAATCATACTTGCAGGACCGGATGCAAGTAGTAAAAGTCAGTAATGTGACATCGGCAGAGAGTGTAGGCAATATTGGGGTTCCCCAGGGATCAATATTGGGACCTGTTCTCTCTATAATATACATCAATGACTTGCCAGGTGCTGAAACAATAGCAAAGCCTACAGTCTATACCGATGACACTACACTTTCTTTAGCATGTGACACGATTGAGGGAGTGACTGAGGGTATGAGAGGTGTGCGAGAAAGGATGGAAGAATGGTTTTGTATCAATAGATTGCTCCTAAACAAAGATAAAACTAAACAGGTGATTTTTTCTTTACGTGAGACTGATGATGAGAGTGTGGGTGTGAATGATGTCAGGTTCCTGGGAGTGAAACTAGACCTTAAAATCAGGTGGAATGTGCACATTGACATCTTAAGCAAGAAGTTATCAAAAGGACTGTTCATACTCAGAAATCTTGCAAAAAATGTTTCACTTGATATCTTACTAACATCATATTATGCTATCTTTCATTCACACCTCTCCTACGCACTGCTTGTTTGGGAGTGCCCCCAGCTGATACCTACAGGAATTTTGGTCTGCAGAGAAAGGCCATTAGAATTGTCAGTAACCTGAATTATAGGGAAGACTGCAGAGAAACTTTCAAATTTCTGAAGATAATGAAACTTCCAGCTCAATACATTTCCGACAATCTTTTATTCATAAAGCAGAGCCTAGCATCATTCAGGGCGCATGAGGACATTCATGGGTAGAATACCAGAAACAAGAGTGGTCTGTTTCCAGCATACTGGAGGTTAAAGAGGTGTCAGACTGGTCCTGGGTACTGGGCAATAAAATTTTATAATGTATTGCCTGATAACATAAAGCTCTTACTCAAATATTGCTGTCCAATGCCTTTTATTCCCTTGACGAATATTTATGTTTTCAATTTTAAAGTCTCTGTTTTCCTGTAGGTATATATTAAATGCAATTGTTGTATATATAGTATTTTAGAATGATGTGTTTTATATTTTATCAAAATTTTAATTTTCAATGTATTGAACCTTAATATTATTTAAGGTTAGCTTAGATATTCAAAATTAATTTTCTTGTTACTGATCCTTTTTGTGACTTGTGTAAACATTTGTTATTGACATTAATATATGAATTTGAATAATCTATTTTCCCATGTTTTTTTTTTACTTTTTTCATGATATTTGAATTTTTGTTTTCGTTGTTTTTTTTTTGTTTTAATTTTTGTCTTTGTTACTATTATAATGTTTACCTCATGTTTATCTGTGAGGGACTTTTGCCCCACACGTTTGAGACTTTTACCCCTTTTGAGTCGGCTCAGTATTTATTTTTTTAAGTGTTACTCTTTTTGTTTTTTTAAGTGAAATATATCACTTTTTGTACCTCAGAGGTTGTACTGTTAGGCTAAAAAATAAACGTTTGGTTTCATTAATATTTCTGGCATATATGTTACGTGCGTCCTTTTGCTCCATTCTACTCTAATACCAAAACAGAGGAACACTGTCAGATGATATAACAGAGGTTTTTCGAAAATTATGAAATTAATGGAACACTTTATAACTAAATTCATCTACTGAAAATAGTTCTATTTGAAAATTGGCATTTTTTAACCACCGAATCAAAACGTCAAAATTTAATGACAAATGTCAAAAATGTTGGGCATTATCTATTTTATACGAGAACTTCCCCGGTTCCACTGATAGTAGTCACCATAGAATCCAGAATGAACTAACCCAAACTAATATAGCAATACGTCATTTCATCCCATCTTGCTTCTTACCTTATCTGTTTCAAATTTTGCTCAAATTAACCCAATGTGCCATTATGTACTTGTAACACAAGAAAAATAACACCTATATTAATTATTGGTCTCTATCAGGCACATTTTAATTAAGTATCGAAATTGCACAGCCAATAACGTATTTTAGATTGTTACTTAACAAGACATAACCAAAAACATTTTACGAATGGCGAATTTTGTTTAGAGTTAGAGTGATCGAAAATTGAGCCTTCTATAGTGGCTTTTTATAAGAAATTAAAAAAATATTGTCTAAAGTAGAGTGCATTTGTGTTTACGAAAACTTATCCAAAAGGTGCAGAAAATGTATCGACTAAGTACTAGTTTCTTCAAGTCCGAATGATTTTATCCCTACCAATTACTATGGTTACAGTCATCATAGTAAAGATTTGACGACGGTCATCCATGCTTGAAGAAACTGGGCCTTAATCTTGAAATCTGCGAAATTCCCTAGATAATTTCAGCAATTATAAAATGCTTAGTGAAGATTAGTAGATAAAGATATAACACAGTTGCTAATATTACTATAAATACTTTATACTGTACAAGAAGTTTCGAAATTTATCACACAATTCAAAGTCAAAATAATAAAAGCAGTTCCCATAAACGTAGGCACTCAAACCTTCGTTTATACAGCGTGTCAAACATACAAGAGGAGTTTCTCATGTTCACTATATTTCATAAAACGTTAAATTGGGTTGAACAGATGAAATATGATGATGAGCACAGATGAATATCTGAAACCACTAACGCTGTCTTCTCGAAATGTATCCATGTTTTAATGGTTATCTTGTTCTTATTTTAATTTAACATTACTTCCGAAACATCTTGTACAAGGCGACGTCAGCAGAAAAAAGCTTTTCTTCAGTTATGACTTTCTGCAAAAATTGAAGCCTTCTCAAACTTTGCGCAATTTCTGCCGGTCACCGCTCTATATGGCTCCACTGTTTTACAGTAGTTATAAAATATATATTTTGGTACACATATAAAAACAACAAATCAGTGCGTAGCTATCATTAAAACTAACTGGAATATATAGATATTGCTACTTAAAATATATAACCAAAAAATAAGACAAGTAAAGATAAAGAAAACTAACAAGCAATCCCAATAGGGATGTAGACCAGAGAAGACCTAAAAACGTATGTTTATGCAGAATTTCCATTTTCCAGGAACAACTTGATGATTTTTTTAAAAAATTAGCAGACCAGATAATTTGGATTTGAAGACAATGTGAATTAATAATCCATATTTTAGATCATTAGTTTGGGTCAAAGTTCTTTAAATTCTATTAAATGACATATGGGATAATAATTATGATTGCTTGTATTGAATTTTTATCACCTTGAAATTTGAAAATTTCCAAAAACTCTAAGAAAGTATGTACAATTCGAATATCAGTACTTCAGAAACAGTTAAATCAGTTAGGACTAAACCTGCGGTTTATATTTTTAAAATATACATAGATCTCACGACATCGACACAGGATCATCTTAAGAGAGAAATGTTAGTGAAATGAAAAACTGCCATTAACATCGCCTGACTCTTACTCGGAGTGCAAACTGAATAATACGATGACGAGGCGATAATTATGGCAGATCTCAGCATCAAGCCTCTGTATATACATACGTTTTCGTTATTTACGAAATAACTTAAGGACTTTCATCGTGCTATATGAAGAATTAACACCATATTGTGATGCTATCACATTATTTTAATCTTATTTTCTTGTATGTTCTTAAAACAAAAAAAAATGTGTTCTTGAATTCCAGCATCGCGGTTGCTGTTTGTTCAAATGTTTATTGTTGGAATTCAAGAAAACAAATTTTTTTTTGTTCGTCAAGCTTCATTACTTACTGGTTGAAGCTACTGCCCCATCAGTAGCAACGCATACTTTTTTAATATCTTTTCTTTTGGAGCCCATGGAATGAACCAAGCATACCTCAATAGAGGCTCCAATTGCCTGAAGATAATTCAACCATAACTTTTGGTTTGGGGCTAGTTTATCCTTTTCGCCCTTCACCTCCACGAATTTATGAATTTTCTGGTCGATGTTCCAAACTAGAAGATCCGGCATGCCACTACTGAACTCCCGAATGTTCCTGATTAACCTATAAATATATCGGAATTAGAACTAAAACCCAATACCTACGTTTGTGACAAGAATGAGGCAAGCAAATATTTTATAGAGAAAAATGTCTTTATTTTTATTTTTTGCAGATGAAGCTGCCCGTGTCAGATGCTTGATATATCGCAAGAAATATTTTTTGTGCATCCTTACAGTATATCACGAATGACTTTGTTGTAGATTGTTTAAATATTACTCATTCATTTAGCGGCAGGTAAATTCGCCAATCTTGAAATAAATATGGATATTTTGAATTTTGAAAAATAATCAGAAAAAAAAACAGATTTTGAAGAAAATAATGTTCAACTAGCTGATAGGGAAACATTTATGGAACAGAATAAATAAGAATCGGAACCCCTTACTTGAACAAGTTCCACCAGTCCGCGCATTACACGACGCGCACGTTATGTACACTGGTATTTCGAAGAAACAGTGCAGTACCACTAGCGAACGGCTCGTTGTTTAATCTTTAGCCAGTGGTAGTACCAATTAGTTATTTGTGAAGTGAAAATATCTTTTTCCTGGGTAGTGAGTATAACGCTCAAAGCTATCTAATAAAGCTATATAATTTTAATAATAGAATTTAAATAAAATATATTTCAATAATTCTTTTAACAAATTTCATTTGAATGCAAAATTTATATTAAGGTCAGTTGGGGTAAGTGCGTTTTTGGGGTAAGTACGACCCCTGGCTATAAAATCGTCAAATTAACAAATAGATGCGGCAACACTGTGAAAACATGTCCGTTAGATATTACTTTTTACGTCATTCTCATGTGACATGGCTGCATCGACCGACATGTTAGCTGTCAGTATTCAAACGTCACTCTACCGTTTGAACTTGCGAGACGACTTGGTAAGCATTTTTTTAAAAATTTATAGTCGTAAGCCTTTCAGTTAACCTTTAAATTTTATGGTGTGGGCATAATGAAATCTGATGCACTTAATGTGTTTTTGTTCAACTTTCTGGGTAGAATCTTTAAATTCGTAGTTATATGAATGTACGCACTTACTCCAAAAAAATTGATGAAGGGTAAAGTGCGTACACCCGTGCTTCCTGAGCGGAGGCACTTACCCCAATTTGGGTTTGTTTGTTTTTCAGAAGTATGGAGCAAACATGCCACGTGTATATAAAAGAAAATCCCAAAGGGCTACACATTACACCCAGGAGCAGCTGCTCGAGGTTATCGAACAAGTTAAAAGTCGCACATTGTCCATGAGAAGAGCATGCTCTATTTACAGAATTCCATTATCGACACTTGCTGATCACGTCAAAGGGCGGAGGGGCGCGAAAAGCCGTAAACTCGGAAGAGACTTGGATATCTCATTCGAAGATGAACAACAAATTGCTGATTCCATCAGAGCAATGGAAAAGAGTGGATTTGGCTTGACAAGGTCGGAATTGCTTGAGAAAGTTGGAGAATACGTGGCAAAGAACAAGTTGAAAACCAGATTCAAAGATGGCATTGCGGGTCCTGACTGGTTCATCGGTTTCCGCAAAAGACACCGCCTGTCGATTAAGAATCCTCAACCTGTGGAGATGTCCAGAATGAAAAGCCTGGATCCGTTCGTTATCAACGAATATTTCGCGATGCTGAAGAGTTTGATTATCGCACTTGGTCTTCAAGATAAGGCGGATCAAATTTGGAACCTAGACGAAACAAGTTTTTGCATCGACCCTAAAAAAACTAAAATTGTTGGTGCCATTGGACATGCTGCAACACGAACAATCAGCACACCAGGAAGAGAAAATACGACCGTTTTGATGTCCTGCAGTGCAGCTGGGTCAAAAGGCACACCACTCGTCATCTTCAAAGGGAAATACGTTTACGACGAGTGGACTGCTCCGGAGGAAGACTCCAAAAATCCAGAGATTGTTTACGCTGCTACAAAAAAAAGGCTAGATGGAATCAGAGGTCTTTCAAAACTATTTTACAAAAGTTTTGATTCCAAACTTCAAAGGTACTCTAGGTGTACGATGGTCATGTTACGCACATTAGTATCAGTCTAATTGAAGAGGCTATGAAGGAGCAGATAACTATCTTGAAGCTCCACACTCCAGTCATCTGCTCCAACCTCTAGATGTCGCCGTCTTCAAACCAATCAAGGACCGGTGGGACATTAAACTAGTGAAATGGCAACGAGAAAATCCAGGCCAGAAAATATTTTAAAAAACCTTTTCGACGCTGGCTAAAATCATATGGCAAGAAACAGACCCTGCGATAATTTAAAATGGTTTCAGGAAAGCCGGTATACATCCCTTCAATGATCAAGTTATAGCGCCAGAAAAGTATGATCCCGTAATCTATAGAAGATGGCAGGATAGTAGAAAAGTTGTTCATGTGACAGCGGAAGATGAAGGAGAAACTGTTGATCCACTGAATAAAGAGCCGTCCCCTGGTCCATCAGACATATCAGCCAAAAACCTTCACTCTGATACAAATAAAGTCATAACATTCGAGCAAATCTTAGCCGAAAGCATGAAACCTGTTGATAAAGGCATTGAAACAAAAAAAGAGAGTATCAACTGGAACTGAGATCATAACAAGAAACGATGTCTTACTGCGTCTGAAAGAAAGAGAAGATGCACAAAAAAAAAACAAAAAGAAAAGAAAGGAAGAAAAAATAAGAATAACAATGAATCTTTAGCTTCGGACAGTGACGAAGACATTGAACAAACGATTGACTATACAGAAGAAGACTCAGGCGATTTGGAAAATATACGTAAGGAAATAAGTGAAGAGAACGCTGATCTACATGAAGTGACGAGGAGCTTATCCGAATTATCTGTTGACAACTGGGTTTTGGTTAAATTTACAGGAAAGAGAAATATTAAATACTATGTGGGAAAAGCAGTAGAAATCAATGGTGAAGAAGTAGAGATTAAATTTTGTAGAAAAAGTGAGTTCTTCAGAAAAAAACAATATTCAAGTTTCCTTTTGTTGACGACATTTCCACTGTGTCCAAAACTGATATTGTGAAGCTATTACCAGATCCAGAGATAGGAAGACGAAGAGAAATATCTTTCCAAGTAGCATTTACAGGCTATACAGTAGAATAAATTTCCCAAAAATGCATTTTTAGTTCTAAGTTCGTTAGTTTAGTTATTTTTTAATTTTAGGTTTATTAGTTTTAGCCTCAAAAAATCATTTTGTACTTTAGAGTTTCTCAGTTTGAGCTTTGTTCTCATTTTTAGGATCAAGTAAAATTTTAATATTCTGTTGTCTATAAGTGAACGAGTTTGTAACTTTTTTATTATTAAAGATATCCTAAATCTGAAAAAAAGCATTTCATTCAGAAAAAAAACGAGCAAAACGCTCTTGCCCCACAAATTATCATGTTGAGCTCATACATAAAGTTAAGCGCAAAAACGCACTTACCCCATTTGTGGGGGGTAAGTGCGTACACTGACATCAAAAAATATATATATTTTTTTAAAACTATCAAGAAGAAAAAAAAACATTTTGAAATAGTCAAAATGTAGTTCTGAATATGTGTGCCTTTTAGGCAAAAAAAATTCGTGGGTCACCGGAAATATATAGGGAACCTTAGAACTGCCTATATTTGAACTATGTTCATTTTGTATCGCACTTACCCCAACTGACCTTATATTAATAGGAATTATTTACTCATTTACGTTTAAGTTCCTTCTAAATCGAATATTTACTTCTACTAGTTCTACTTTTAAATTTTTATGATTTCAGAATTGTAGATCCAACCCAGAGTCGATTATATTAAAATATTTAAGAGCATCAGATTAGCTTAAAAGCCAAGAAGGCGCCAACTAAAAACACGCGTGAAAGTGAAGTTAGTGATAAAATTAATTTTAAGTGTGGCAAAAATAAGCAGACAAGTGCAATAATATGCGTAGAGTATGGAAATGTGTATCACAAATCATGTGCACAGCGAGATCGGGATACAAGACTGAGATTTATCGATGAACCGCGGGTGATGTGCCTGGAGCACAACTTAACCTCAACATCAGGGACTTTAGAAGATTCAGCTATTAAATGAGCTGGTTTGTGAATTAAAAACAAGAACGAGATTCTTGTTGAGAACAACAGCCTTCTGAGGAAAAACGTAGAAAATCTGGAGAAAAACTAGATTCCAAAAATGTAAACAAAGAATCAGCTGATCCACACATCCTGCTTATCAATAACGATATGGCGGAAGCTAGCAACTTTTTGACAGAGAACATACCATCAGCTGATATTGCTACAAGCCCGAAATCGAAGAGGAAAAAGAAGAAGAGTAGTTCAATTATCTAGCCAATCAGAGAGCAGCCGTCAGTAAAGAAGGCGGAGCCCGGAAAAATTGACCAAAACAAAAACAAAGAAAATGTTGATGAAAATCAACAGGATAACTGGGAAACCCAAAATAAAAAGAGGGTTGTGGCACTTGTGGCCGCCCCCAATACAAGGAAACAAAGATGGAAATTCTAGCCTTAAGTTGCAACAAAGGTAGAAGAGTGTTGTTCATGGCTGTTTCTCTCAGGTCTTTCCGCTGATTCGGTGCGGAAGGAAGTTGAGGATTACTTACTGGATAACGGAATAACCTCTTCGATCTGTGAAATATTACACACAAAACAGAAGTGTCAGTTCAAAATAAGAGTTCCACAGGGAAAAGAACAAGAAGCTATGTCACCTGAATTCTGGCCCGTCGGAGTGTATGTAAATAAGCTTTTAAACTTGAAAAGGCGCGCACGCATTACCTTAAGGCAGAGGACAGGTCTCCGTCTCACTAGAGGGGACACATGGCCAGGGACGACAACCATCTCCCTTGCAATATAAGGGCACTAAGGAACAAAACCCACGAACTTGAAGTCTTTCTACAAGATAAAGACTTCAGTATAGTAGCCATCAGAGAGCACTGGCTTATTGAGGAAGAAGTAGACTGTCTTCTAAATAATTATGTTGTTGGTAGTTACACTTCCAGAAAAAAGTATAGGGATGGTGACACTTTACTCCTTGTTAGAGAAATAAATTTGAAACTAAAGCAATATTAACAATAAATAATGAAAAATGCATAGAACTTTCTTGCATATTAATTAAACCTTATAATGTTTATGTCTAAGCAGCTTACAGGATGTTTTGAGTCTTTCCTGGAGACGCTAGAGGTTATTCTGCAGAATATTGACAGGCGTGGAAGCATTGTAGTGGCAGATGATTTCAACATTCATTTCAATGCCTAGGATCGGGATGCTTCATCACTATGTGACCTCCTGGAGAGCTATGGACTGCATAAAATGATTAATGAGCCTACACGAGGAAATGCTTGCGGCTGCTTGCCTCGATAATATATTTGTAAACTTTTTTGACAAATCAACACCTGCAGTATTAGAAACTAGCCTCTCGAATCACGGTGGCCAGGCGTTGTACTTTGGCATGGGCGGGGTGCAAGTAAGTAAAATCCAAAGATTAGAGGAAAAAACTTTTAGGCCAATTACACAGAAATGTCTATCAACTTTCTCAGCAATCATTTCATCCTACCATTGGAGCTTTGTCGAGAGCAATTATAGGTAGGTTGAACACAAATTCTCAATTTTCATTGACCATGCAAAATCAGCTTATATCGAGTCTTTTGCAGAAAAAAAAACATACCAAGTCCAGTACAACAGCATACAGTGGAATGGTTTAATAAGGGTTTGCGTCAAATGAGGGATAGGCTACATTTATTAAAGGAATTTGCTAAAAAATATGACACTCCTGACAACAATATTGAATACAAATTATTTAGAAAGCAATAAAAAATGCAAAATTACAAGCAAATGACAACATGATCAGTACAGCGAAAAATCATATAGAGTTTGTGGCATCTAGTTGATAGGAACAGGGAAACATTGAAGAGAAGTGCCAGATATAGATCCGAATGTCTTTAATGATTACTTTGGCACAATTGCTGCACAAATAGCAGACGAAATATCATCCACAGATATTGATACTGTTGAGAATTTGAGAAATGTAACCGTTCCTGGTGGCATCTTTTAATCCAGTTACGGAAACAGAGGTCAAAGAAACAATTTATATGCTTAAAAATAAAAATACTACTGACATCTATGGTATCTCTGTTATAGTACTAAAATCAGTTGCAAACATATATCAAGCCCCTTAACAATATTGATAAATCAGTCCTTTTGTGATCATACATTTCCCTATGCTTTGGCACTAACGACCCGGGCCGTCAGTCTGCTGCGAAAAGATTACGCAAAGTAATCTACTCAGGAATGGAAGCGTACATCCCAGATTCCATCAAGTTACCGTCAAAAGGAAAGCCCAGGTTTGTTTACAGTTTAGCAGATGACAGTACCCTTGACTCCCAATTTAGATCGAAAAAACCAGCAATTAATTAAGACCTGGAGAAAGTTCAAACTTGGGGCGACAGAAATTTGGTCCAGTTCAATGCAGTAAAGACCCAAGCAGCAGCCACGTTTACCAAGAGGACCAATACGGCGGGCCCTGACATCATTATGACAGGATCGACCATTCCTTCATCCTCATCAATCGGACTGATGGGTGTCTCAGTCAACAGCAATATGTACTGGCATGACCACGTTGCTTACATCATAAAATCAGCCTCCCAGGTGGTGCGCTATTTCGCAACAAAAAACTGTATACACCGCAGCAGTTGCTCTTGCTCTACAAAGCTCAAATAAGACCGTGCTTGCTCACACATCTGGGGTGCCGCACCAAAGCACACCCTAAAGCTGCTGGATTCCATTCAGTAGAGATGTGCGTCTTGTCGGCGACCCGGAATCTGGATAGTCTGGAACACCGCAGACCTGTGACTGAGATGTCCTTGTTTTACAGATACCTTCACGGTAGATGTTCCCAGGATTTGGCCCGCCTCATCCCGCCCCTGGCAACGCCTGTCAGACAGTCACGACAGACGGCAAGAGCGCACCAGTTCGTCGTACAACTGGAAAAACCTAGAACATCGCTTTACAAGAACTCCTTTGTCTGGCGCACTGCATCACTGTGGAATCCACTCCCAGGACATCTGTTTCCCCTAATTACAACCTACAACTATTCAAGAACCGTGTCAATCAACATCTTCGCACACACACCGCTCGTCGAACGCCATAGGATCTCCCTTTAGTGTGTGTACCACTAGCATAAAAATGGCCATAATATCATCTATATATAAAAAGGGAGGAAACAGATGTGTCAAAAAATTATAGACCAATATCACTCCTCCCAATAATTTCAAAAGTAGTGGAAAGGTGTGTGGCTAGGCGGGTTTCAACCTATTTTGCGAAAAATATCATATTTTCAAGCTGTCAGTTTGGTTTCAGGGAGAAGAGAACTACAACAATGGCCTCATATCAACAGTCATGGATTTTGAAGAGGTCAACTACAATATCACTCAATTTTTTGACCTGAGCAAGGCTTTTGGCTGTATCTGCCATGACATTTTGCTCAAAAAACTTAAATGCTATAGATTTGATGAAAATAGCATAAACCTTATTAAATTTTACTGGGAAAACAGGCCTCATTGTGTGGTAGTGGAGGGGGGTCCTCGGCCGAGATATTTGTGAACCTTGGAGTACCGCAGGGCTCGGACCTATACTCTTTTTGATATATGTAAATGACCTCCCCTTGTGTGAGCCTGAGTCAGAATACACTCAATTTGCCGATGACACAACCACCAAAATTCGTGATAGGGTGCTTGAAGTAGCAGAACAGAAAGCATCGGGGGCACACTTGAGAGCCAAGGCCTGGTTCAATACAAAGAATTATTTGTGCTCTCCGGGAGGTACCTGGCAGTGTGATTCGGGATTTCTTGAAATCTATCTGGATCCAAAGCTGAAATGTGATGTTCACACTGAGAATGTATGTAAGCAAAGAAAATTCTACTACGATAAGAACACCCACCACATGTTAAATATTTGATCCCCGAAATGAGGCCAGACTCTGAAAAGCCTGGCACTATCGACACAAGGTCGCTTGAAATGCGGCTGCGGCGAACTCGCTCGCTGTTGCCAATTCGCGCTAGAAGATCGTCTGGGTGTAAAACAAAAACCAGCTCTGGTGGCACGCCGACCGACACGCGCCCATAAGGATGATCCTTCTTATCGTAGTAGAATTTTCTTTGGTAAGAGGCTCAGAAGTACAGGGTGAGTCAACGATAGAGTAAAGTCTATTATCTCATTGGTTTTGGGAACTACAGAAAAATGTTGAATACGAAAGTTGTAGGGAATGTCGAGATGCACAATTTAAAAATATTTTTAAACATACTGGGTGCTTCAAAAAAGTGTGGCGGATACAACATGTATTTTTTAAATGGAACATAATATTTATTATTTTTGATCCGATCGGATGAAAAACTATACCTTTCCGATGTGTTTTCTCATCGCAAAAGTCATGATTCCAGTATATTGTATTCGTTGCTTAGCAACATGCAATAACTGTACGTACAACATTTCCGTCCTAGGCCGGGAATATACAATTTCTGTCATATTTAAACACCTTGTTTGTCAGATCTGACGTTTATCAAAAGCAAGATTAAGCTGTGGTTTCCCTAGTTACGTAATAAACTCCAAGCTGGCTCGATTCAAAACTTGATATTATGTTGAGTTTAAAGTTAAAACACCGTTTTTATTTAGGGTAATATTTGGCTCTATTTTTATAAATACGTATTCTAATTAATTCCGATTGGATAAAAAATAGTATGTGCAACTCGTAGGAAAAGCACATTCCTGGACTCCTGTGATGTTGGCCTCGGCTGCGCCTCGTCCAGCAATTACCACAATCGTCCAGGAATGTTTTGCTTTTCCTCCTAGTTACACAATATACTATTATTTTTGAATTCTGCATAAGATTCGATACATTTTTTATTAATCATGTTATATACCTAAACCTATTAGTTTTTCTAATATTCCAATTTCTCTAAAAAAAATCGACTTTTCACTAGTGTAAAAACCTGATAATGGCGCGTTTGTTTTTAAAGGTAGAACATTCATATTTGACATGAAAGTTGTTTACGGATGAACCAAAAGATACATGTAATAAGATTAGAGTTATATGTTACAGGGTGTTCAAAATAGACAAATTCGTATCGCCCATTTTAAATTGAAAAATCTCAACTTTTTTAAATGGCGCACCCTGTATATTATTGTACTTTATGATAGAATTTACAAAACCCTTCAACTTTTATTGAGTATGTCCTATACCTATTCTTAATACTTTGCGATTTATTTTGAATTTTTTAGTTTTAACAGTTACGGTATTGTGAAAAACCTAAAGAATGAAAAAGCTATCTTATGCTAGGTACCTATTTCTAATTATTATGGCGCAATAAATGTTCAAAAAGATGCCCTTCGTCTTCGATACACATGTTTAGTCTTTTAACTATATTTTCCTGCACGTTTCTTAGCATAAAAGGTGTTATTGTTCCACACGCAATCCGTATACTGTTCTCCATATCTTCAGGTGTTGTAGGGGGATTACCATAGACAAGTCCAGTGGTATCAAGTCACATGAACGAGGAGGTCACCCGATGAATCCGCCTCTACCAATCGAGTTTTGTGGGTAACAATTATTTAGATAATCCCGAACTTCCCGATGGTAATGAGCAGGAACTCCGTCTTGTTGAAACCACATTTCGTTGTTATCAACTTCTTCAAGAAGCTGAGATAACTCAACTTGCAAGAAGTTCAAATATCCATGCCCGTTAACAGATTCACGGAAAAAATATGGGCCAATGACTCGAAAGAGTTTGATTCCACACTATACATTAAGTGACCAATGGTTTTGGTTTTTCACTTCGCGGATCCAGAATGGATTAACTGTGGAATATAATGCATGTTATGGCGGTTTACTGCTCCATTACTGCGAAAAGTAGCTTCATCGGACCACATTATTTTTGACAACAAATTTGCATTGTTATCTATTGCTTCGTTTAAAATGGTTCAAAAATTTACGCGTTGTTCGAAATCACGGTCCAGAAGTTCTTGATGTAGTTCTATATGGAAGGGATGGTTTTTATTTTTTTTTGTGGTTCGATTAACCATGCCATTGATTGGGATGTGTCACATAAGATCGCTACTTGACGGCTACTAACCTGAGGGTTATCTTGAACATGCAGTAAAATATCCAGTTCTTTTTCCTCGCCAGTAGCATTCCGGTTTACCACTTTCCGTTTCTCGTATTCGACGGTGTCACTAGCATCAAACCGTTCCGTTGGGCACCGAAAGGATTGTGTAGTTGACATACGTCTATTGGGATACTTTGCTCCATAAAGCCTCACTGCCAGAAGACAATTTTTTTCCGCCTCGCCGCGTATATAAATCATATCGATTAGTTCATTTTTAGGAAAATCCATGACTAATTTTAACTTTATTCGTCAGATGCACGATACAAAATTAAATTATTTTCAGTCACTTAAGTGACACGTCAAAATTTGACAATGACTTATTTGTTGTTTTGCCATGTTAGAAGGTTGCCATGAAAATAAGAGTAAAAATGAAAAAAATCAAAATAAATTCCAAAGTATTAAGGTATAGGACGTACTTAATAAAAGTTGAAGGGTTTTGTAAAATCTCTCAGAAAGAACAATGATACATAGGGTGTGTCATTAAAAAAGAACGAGATATTTCAATTTACAATGGGCGATACGAATTTGTCTATTTTGAACACCCTGCAACATATAACTCGAATCTTATTATATGTATCTTTTGGTTCATCCTTAAACAACATTCATCCAAATATGAATGTTCTACCTTCAAAAACAAGTCAAGTCAAGTCAAGTTTTTACACGGGTGAAAAGTAGGTTTTTTTTTAAATTGGAATATTGGGAAAACTAATAGGTTTAGGTATATAACATTATTAATAAAAATTTTATAGAATCTTATACAGAATTCAAAAGAAAATAATAAATAGTATGTTCTATTTAAAAATATATATGTTGTATCCGCCACACTTTTTTGAAGCACCCTGTATGTTTAAAAATATTTTTAAATTGTGCATCTCGACATTCCCTACAACTTTCGCATTCAACATTTTTCTGTAGTTCCCAAAACCAATGAGATAATGGACTTTACTCTATCGTTGAGTCACCATGTAGTGTTCTTGCTAAGAAACCTGGCCGGCTGTGTGTCATTCGACACTATAAAAACTGCCTACCATGCATTTTTTCATTCGATTACGATTTATGGCATTGTAGCGCAGGGAAGCCACCCAGGGTTTTTGCTCATCAAAGCAGAGCGGTTCGAATTCTAGCTGGCTTACAGTATCGAGAAGATTGCAGAGAGGCTTTCCAAAGTCTCAAGATCTTGCCTTTTCCAGCAGCGTACATTTAGGAGTCTCTAGTCTGTTAGGGAAAATGGGTGAAAATGGGTCGTGCTTTGGAACGCGTCATCACGTACTGACTATCCGACTCGTCGCGGGAATGACATTAGAGCAGCCTCCTGTCGTCTAAAGAGTCAGTCTAGACCTGAATTTATTGGTGTCAAGCTTTTATATCAGAAGACTTCAACTGAATATCTTTAAAAAATCATTAAAAAAATTCTTTATACAGAATGTATTTTATTCGTAATCTGAATTTCTCCTGTGTAACATCAACAACATAAATTTTAATGTGTAAAGCATGTTCTTTTAACTGTGCCTAGCTGAATACTCTTTACTTTTGGTTTTTTAGCATGTGTAAACTTTGTCTTATTGTTAATTACTGACCTATAGGATTTTTGGTAAAAATGTTTTAATCTGTGTATAACAAAATTTTAATTTATATTTTAATAATTATATGAGCATAAAATAATCTATTAATAGCGCTTAAGTACCCATTCATTTATAGTGTCTTTATTATCACATTATCTTTGTGTTTTTACTTATTTATTGACATGTGTATTTTTTATTTGGCTACATGAATAAATTATCTTATCTTATCTTAAAAACAGGAAATCACGATGCATGAATGAACACTTGATATTTTATGACTTCAGAATTGTAGATCCAACCCAGAGTCAATTATATTAAAACAGTTAAGAGCATGCAGCTTAAAACAGGAAACCACAATGCGTGAACCAAGACTAGATATATTATGTACTCTAAACTAACCTTTCTAGGATCTTCGCCAAGATTTTTCTGCCGATTATCGTTACCAATTCTTGCACAGTTTCAGCACTTTTAATGTAGGTCGCAACCATGCCAAATGCTGCTGTTTCGTGCGAATGATCTTGGAAATTTTTTGCTCCGAATTCTACCAGTTCTTCGAAGGGCCATTGGAAACCTATAAAAAAAATGACGAACGTGCTATCACAGACATCTCTTAAATACGCTGTTACAAATTCAGCTTGATTATATTGCGTGGTTGACGTATTAGGTAAGTTGCAGTGACAATACGGGAAATAGGCATAAACGGTGAAATCCTATGAGAATATTTGAATCAGTTTCCTATTCCACATACATGGCGTAGCCAGCGCACAGTCCGGATATGAGCTCAATCGATATATCCCACACAATTAAATAAGCCGTTTAATTGCATATATAACCTAGATTAGAACAGCGTATTTGAAGCTCACAGATGTAACACACTGTATTTATTTATTATCTCATATCGGACACACACAATAAAAACAGATATAATAAGGATAACATTAAGACACATATTTGAATTTGCTAAAAAAATCAGAAGTAATATGAGCACTTAAAAAAGTCTCATTACTTAAGTGGGACACGAAGCAAGAGGCGATAAATGGTACAAAACGCTACCTTCACGGAAACGACCAAGAGGACGGCTCTTCCTTGAGAAGACGGTCGTTCAACAAGGACCGTTATTTTTATTAATGTTGATTCCGCCAACATTAACTAAGATTACATTTTACATAAACATACACAGAATTATTTATGATTAAGTTGTCTGTTGCAAAACTAGTACAACACTAGACATTCAGAAACGCTGCATAACAAAAACAAAATATTTTAATTATTATTGTCAAATAACTTATTAAACCTCGGTAGATGTAATGAGGCCCTTATTTGAGTAGCATCGTAGATTGTACTTACTGATTTGACATAATCTTGTGTCAATGGCATCTTTTCTGTTGTCGTAAAATTGCGGAGAGTTTATGTCTAACGGTGCGGACTGGAGTTCGCTGATAAAAGTACCCGGTATACTCTTTTCGGGATTGTAGATGATGTCCCAGAAATACAACATCAAGAGAGCTTTCACCAACGAGCCTTCACAGTGTACTCCAGCCGGGTACCCATTTCTAAAAAGTATTTGTGTATTTATAAACGGCTCCTTTTGACCCACAGTGAGAAAACTGTGAAGATGAAATTAGAAAAAAGTCTAAATGATGGCTTCACTGTGGCAAGAATAGAGCAGATATGTTATGTAATAATATAAAACTGACAATTAAACACAAAAATTCAATTTCCATCCATTTCAAATACAAATTAAGTAACATTTAAAACCACATGGAAACCACTCGCACAACTTAGCATCTGCAAACATTTCAAATGCGATGAAATTATGTCTTCTTGTAGTGAGACGATAATTGATGAAATTAATTAATTTTACAGAAACTTTTGATTTTACTTACTCTGCGTAGTGCTCCAAAGCAACTTGCTCCACGTTTCTGACCGTCATTTCAGCGTCACTTTTAGAGATATACATCCGTTTTTTACCGGGAACGTCCGACCTAATGCATTGGGAATCTATTTGCTGATGGGGAAAACTTGATTCGTTAATCGACCTCGGAATAAATTGAGCCACCCTAAAAACCAAACACTAAATTTAGGTAGTATAAAATTAATTTACTAAAATAGATTTTCTAATTTAGTCAAAGAACCTTCTTTAATATTACGCCAGATTAGCCATTTCGAGAGAGCAAAAGTACAACAGATGCCGCATACAGAGAGCTCTAGGGGTTCGCGAGACTATGGTCTCGGTCTCGGTCTTGTCTCGGTCTCGAAAACGAGACCGAGACCGAGACCTGGAAATTAAAATCGAGACCGAGACTTACCTATCGAGACCGAGACCAAGACCGAGACCAAGGTACCGAGACTCTCGGTCTCGGTCTCGAAAAATATTTTTATTTGTTGAATTTTCACAACTTATTTTTCTGAAAAAATCTAATTTTTATGTATGTTATTGGCAATTTATGCCAACGGGGTCCAATCAACCAAAAAATTGAAAAATCGTGCAAATCCAGGTATAACGCTTGTTTATTTTAAATTGGGCTGTTTCTTTTTATGATTCTAGAAGAAAGGTTATACTATACTGTTATGTATGTACATAATATGTAATTATGTAGATATCTTATTTTGAGCCATTTCCAAGCAATAAACAGCTATGAGTTTTCACATTTTTCGTAATATCAAAGACAGTGAATTGTCTTTGGTAATATCTACAAGGTAATAAAACATCGCGTATCCATTAAAACAACTGGATATCTGCTTCTGGTACAACCGTGTCAGATAGTATATTAAAAGATGGCCACCTTTGACCATATCCACTTATACAGTATATACCGTATACCTATACAGAGTGTGACAAAATTAGTGGACGAAGCATTAGCCCTGTAGTTATTGGTAAAAAATACCTTAAATTTTTTCTATAAACATATATCAGGAAACGCCCCCTACGGGCGTCTTAAAGGTGGGCCCCTAAAGATGTTTTTTTCTAATTATTTCCAAAATTGTGTAAAATAGAGTTTTAAAATTTTGGAATTCCCCTAAGTACACCAAGTTTAATATTTAGAATTCGGAAATGGAATAAGAAAAATGCCTAACATTTTGACAGTGAATCTAAAAAATTAACGTAAACTTTGGTGTGGGCTATTTTCTTATTTTCTTTACAAATTTTGAATTTTTTTTTTTTTTTTTTTGGGTAAAAAAGCGCTTCTTATTTCGTATCATTAGGACGCAGGGTTTTGAGAAAAACGAAATATAAATGTATTCCGACTGCCAAAAACGGGTGTAAATTGAATGCTATGGTTTTTCAAATTTTGCAAATCTGTCATATATTTTTTCTGGAACAAGTGTTTCTACTATTTTATAATAATATGAAGTTTTGTAACGTCAAAAGGAAGTTTTGGGGAATATCAAAAATTATAACCTTCATTTGACACCCGTTTTTGGTAGTCAGTATACTTTAAAATCCGATTTTCTCAAAAACGCTGCGTCCTAGCGAAGCAAACTAAGAGGCATTTTTTTGCGAAAAAAAAATTCAAATTTTCAAAATTTGAAGAAAAAATATATAAAAAGTTAGCCCAAAAAAAGTTAATTTTTAGATTCACCCCCTAAAATGTTCGCACCTCATTAAAAGTTTTTATTTTTATTCCCATTTTTAAATTCAGAATATTAAAGTTAGTAGAATCCCAAAATTTTAAAACTCTATTTTACACCGTTTCGGAAATAATTAAAGAAAACCATATTCAGGGGCCCATTTTTAAGAGGCTCTAGCTCCATCGCGATATATATTTATAAGAAAAATTTTAGTTATTTTTGACCGATAAATACATGGCTGATGTTTCGTCCACTAATTTCGCGACACCCTGTATACCGGTAAATTTTAAGAGTTTTCAAAATAAATGTATCCATATAATACAGAATGTTTGAAAATGACATCACATTGTATGGCTACGCTACAACTGATAAGAAATGTACAAAATAAGAAGTAAAAGCGTTGACTTTGACAATAAAATTGATATAAATCGGTACCTAGTTTTTATGTGTACAGGGTGTCCCAAATTCGAACCTCATCATTGGAATCTCGGAAACTACAAGAGATACGAGGTCGGTTAAATGGAAGCAAAGTTGCACAATTTGATGCTGATCAAAATGCCACCTTACAAGTTTAAAAATTCCGAATACTTTCGAAAAAAATCGAATGTTCGCGATTTCATTTTTATTTTTTTATGACTCTATTTGAATAGATATGGCAAAATAAATTTCACATTTTCATTGCTACTTTTTCTGTTCTTCTAGATGGTGTTATCAGATTTTTAAGCCGACGTTTCGTCTTTGAGCTGCCATCATCAACTTTGTTTTTCTAAATACGGTCCTGGATTTTTCATTACGGATTTTAAGAGCTTCTAAGGTCCCAAAAGCAATGATGTATCGCACTTATTTGAAAAATTCATATTGGTGACATTTTCAATAAGAACTCATGTGTTAGAGAGGGAGACAGAAAATAGAATTTTAATGGGATTAAAAACAAAAACCTTTTTTTACGCATTAATGCTTTGCATAAAGAAAGCTTAAAAACTAAAGTAGGAAGTAGTTAATAAATAATATAATTATTATTAAAGTGTCAGCCCTCAAACCATAGGTTCTGGCCAAATTTTTAGCAATTTACCCACGTAATTGGTTGTGTGGGATTAGATTTGGAACAAATATTAAATCACATTCTGATTGTTGTATCGCATACTCTTCGAAAAAATCATTGTAATGATTTCCTGGTAAGATCTTACCAAAAATCTGTTTTCTGTCTCTCTCTAACACATGAGTCCTTATGAAAAATGCCATTAATATCAATTTTCCGAATAAGTGCGATACATCATTGATTCTGGGACTTTAGAAGCTCTTAAAGTCCGTAATAAAAAATCCAGGGCCGTATTTAAAAAAACAAAGTTGATGATGGCATCTCAAAGACGAAACGTCGTTTTGAAAATCTGATAACACCATCTTGTAGAAAAGAAAAAGTAACAATAGGAATGTAAAATTTATTTTGCTATATCTATTCAAATAAAGTCATAAAAAAATAAAAATTAAATCGCGAATATTCGTTTTTTTTTTCAAAAATCTTCGGAAGTGTTAGGAATTTTTAAACTTGTAAGGTGGCATTTTGATCAGCATCAAATCGCGCAACTATGCCTCTATTTAACCGACCTCATATCTCTTCTAGTTCCCTTGATCCCAATGATGAGGCTCGAATTTGGGACACCCTGTACATACTTAAAATTCCCTATCACTTGTATACCTACCTACATTAGAGGTAAGCATTTTTATATCAAAACAACAATTTAGAAACTAACATGAAATATATTAAAATATTATTAGATACCTATTTAAGTTAACTATTATTATCCAAACAACTGTTGCAAACAAAAAATGTAAAATTATTTAAGAAGTTTATCCCTAATATAAAAAATATCACATCTAGTACACCAAGAACTGATACAGAAAAGACACTTATTAGATGTTTCATTTAACTTAACATTCCGAAGTAACGTACGTTTGTGTTAGAAACGAAATAAAACAGTAAATGGTTTAATTACTTTTTATTTGCTCAAACCGAGACCGAGACAAAACCGAGACAAGACCGAGACCGAGACCGATACCAAGGTAGTCTCGGTCTCGGTCTCGAGCTTCGAGACCCGAGACCGAGACCGAGACTAAATTTTTTCTTCGAGACCAAGACCGAGACTTGCCAGGTCTCGGTCTCGGTCTCGGTCTCGCGAACCCCTAGAGAGCTCTAAAACAGATGCGATAATGCAACAGCTGCAAGCCTGGATATATTGAATGGCTTCAACAATTTATAGCGTGGGGCATTCTATAAATAGTTAAAGCTGCGCTATGTCAGGGGACTCTCGTGTTTTACTGACATAGCCTATAAACGGGACAGATTCTCAAATAAACAAAAAAAGAGAGCCTCGCATGGTTCTAATATTGGACTACAATGTTATCGAATGATGAGACCGAAGTGCTTGGGCGAGTACAAGAAATCGTTTTTTAATTCACTCCGGTGAATTATTGAACATAGTATTACGCTCTTCCTGTCCTTCTAATGGGCGCAAAATCTTCACTACAGCTTAGAAGGAACCGAGAGTGAATAATCTCAAATTGAAAGGAAAAAATTTAAGTTTGAGAATTTAAAATTAAAATTTAATGAATTTACTTACGTGTGTCGATGCGTAGGCTAGAACGAGTTGTCGCCGAGCGTACAAATTAGGCCCTAGCTCAAATGTCAGAGAGTAGGAGTGAGTTTTGTTTATAAGGCGCCACGGGCTTGTAGACAGCACAAGCGAGAAATACCCCAAAGTTGAAATATGGAACTCGTTTTAGCTTAATATTCGCGACAAAATAAAAAGAATACCAAAAATGTGTTATCTTTTGTATCAGGAAAACCGATCAATAAAATAACAAAAATAAGTTAAAAAATTAGATCAGGTTTAAATGCCGAAAATTTATCAGTATTAATAATGGAAAAAAAATACCCAAAAATTAATCAAAAATCAAAGTCGGTAATAAGCAAATACCCAAATATTAACCAAAAAAAAAAACTAAAGTCAGTGATAAACAAATACTCAAATATTAATCAAAAATAACTAAAATCAGTGATAAACAAACACTCAAATATTAATCAAAAGTAAATCCAGAACAATTCAATTATTGAGCACAAGTAATAAAAAAAATCAGATACCTACCGCGTTTTAGCGACCTTCTCCTATGAAATATTAATCAAAAGCTAATTAAATAAAACCGGTAAATAGACAAACGAATAATCGGTTTATTACTATTAAATGAAATATATCATAGCTGATCATAAAAAGAAGGAAAATAGATGAGAAAATGACCAGTAATTCTATTAATTTATGGTAAGACTATATTTCAACGAGAAATAGTAGGCTTTACTTGGTTACTTGACGAAATAAATCACACGCTTAATCTAAACAAACGCCGAAATATTGAATTGTAATTTATGATGAACGCGTTAAGGCTTAATAAGAAACAACGGCAAAGGCCAGCGATACTGCAAATATCTACTTGTTATAGGTAAATTCAAATAACTCGTATAATCACTTAATCTATGGCTAATTAACGGGCGTCAAATCATGATTCGTTACTGGGCCGTATTACTAACTAACTATGTTTAGCTGGGTTATCAGTTATGATACGTAGGTAACTGCCGCAAAAAAAAATATTTAAAAAAATAGTTCGACCTGGCGTTATTGTAGCAACCAATCAATTATAGACTTTAAGGTATGTCAACTTAAGCGTAAGTACTCCCCGGTCAAGTTACCGGTAGGACAAAGATAATGAACAGTTTATTTGAATAAAAAAAAATATCAAAGGCCACAATAAAAATTAAGAATAATGCAAAGTCTACTAGGCCGTATCAACAATAGTAGTTATCTGATCTAGAGGTATCTAACGTAAGCCACAAATCGTGAAAAATTGAGAAAAAAATAATAAAAAGTAGTTCAACCTACAACCTTATTGCGTCAGTCTAAAAGTTCAAAATTTAATCCAAAATCGGATTGGTTCTAGATCAAACGGATTTAACTGAATTTTAGAATTCGATTAAATAAAATCAAGCGTCTCAGGCTAGACAAAATTGGCCCAATATTCAAAGTTCATTTAACAGAAAATAAGAATAAAATAAAGGTTAGTTAAAGGTTGGTAGTTAAGGAGAAAAAAAGTTAATCTTTGTCCGAAAACAAAGCAAAAAAAAACAATAATTAGAGTCCCTAAGTTAATTGCACGCAATTGTCACAAAATATATAGAGAAAAAAATAAAAATTTCTCACTTGATTGATGAGTAGTATCTCAGGCAGCTTCCAGAAAAGAACTACTCACGGGAGAAAGAAGACTTCTCTGACCGCTAGACAGGCGTAGCCAAGGAAAACCCTGTCGTTAGCGATGCTCGTTTAGTAGTTCTGTCGATAGGAATAGACCCAACGGTAGGATCCTGTGTAGGGGTAGCCAGCTGCTTATCGCTAGATAGCTTTACAGTTGGGCGAGAAGGCCTCTCGCTAAAGCAGTATTCAAATCCCACAAAGGACAGTTTCGGACACCAACACTTAAGAAAAGATAAGGCACAGATATAGACTGAAACTATAAAAAATGCCCCGGTTGGAAAATCCCATCATAGGTAAAATCAAAAATTGATTTCATCCGGTACCGAAAAGAACTGCTTGACTTCCAGAAAGGTCGACGTAGAGAGTGACGCCAGGAGATCGGAATCTCGAGAAGAAGGCCACGCGAGAATCCCCACTTCGAAAATCTTGCTCCACCGCATAGCTTGACAAGTCACATGTTCCTCTCAATAATTCATCCAAGGGATTTAGACAATGGAAACCTGGGATTTCGATGTAACCGCATTTACCAAAAAAAAACTACTCAGAGTAGCCAAAAGGCATTATCATCAAGCCACTCTAACTAATAGAATTTCTTAATTATTCCCGCATTTTTCATTTTTTTATACTGAAAAATTATTTAGCATTGCACAGCACCGCTACCTTAAAGGTAAGTCCGTTGAAACGGCTGTGTATGATTTCGTTGATAGAGATTTAAAAGGATTTAAAGATTGAAATTTGCCTATTGCTAACAAAAGCATCGTTTGTTGATGACAAACATTTTAATTGTTAGTTTCGCTCTCTCCGAACTCCTTAGCATTTTTGGTGAGCAGCTGAGAGTTCCGCAAGATTGTTGTTCACAGACTTATTCGGTGACCGATTTTTAAAATTACAGCTGTCAGATTTTGGTCTTGTAGGTTGTCTGTCCAATTATTTTGACTCTGTAGAATTATTTTGAAGATATTATGTGATTTTATATTTTTCAATCAATGTCAATGTTTAAGGAATATTTGATTGTATTATCTTATGTGATGCCGCTCATTCAATTTGTAGGTTTAGCAGCAACCTTTTGAA
>MU183452.1:95014-122014 GCA_016904865.1 Pissodes strobi
TATATATATACAACTACTAACCCAAACTACACGCGCGCTTGTCTCTTTACTATCCCAAATTAAGCAAAACCAACATAGACTAACCAAAACTAACCCATACTAACCAAAACTAACTCAGACTAACCGAAACTAACCATAATTAACCAAAGTAAAGAGAATATCCCAGATTAAGCAAAAATAATAGAAACTAACTATAATTAACCAAACAAGCTTACTAAGACGAGCGCGCTACGCGCTTAACCAATCCCGCCTAACACAAAACCAAAATTAACCCGAACTAACAAAAGAAGCGCACTACGCGTGATACTCTCTTAACTAATCCAAATGAACCAAACAAGGGCGCATTTGTCTCTCTTACTTTTGGTCGTCAAACAATTGACGTATTACATAACCCACTAAAGATATATTATTATTATTTATTATTTTAATAAACACAAAGTACCTACTTCTGAATCACCAACTATCTATAAAGTGTTGGCTGACTGTTTCCTTCAAGATACCCTATTTTAGAACCGAACAGAAATTACACTTGGCAAAACCTGTGCGTACGACACCTGAGCCGTGCTAAGCTAAGTACTCGTGTCTACCTACAGCAAATTTTCGACCTTCGGACCTTCGCATTTGGCAGCAGCCCGGTGTCTTTCTAATAGTTCACTTCACGCATGACCTCCGCTCGCTTCGGGAGCGCAACCAAACAAAACCAACTCAATCTAACCCAAGGCAATGCCCAAATTAAAAAAAAAAAAACTTGGAAAGTATATGAATTAGGACGTACGCATACGTGAAGGCTCAAAATTGGTGTAGGTAGACCCTATTAGCAAGCATGGGCAAAGGCAAATTCCTACGCGAACAACAAATTCTGCCGCGGCGGCGTGACGAAAAATAACACCAACATTGAACACGAATATTTAAAAAACAAATACATGACCCTCAATTTTTATTTCAGATATTGTCAAATAATTATTGTGTGCATTAACGATTAGTATATCTCTGACATTTTAATTTGTGTGACGCTAAACTGATCAATGCTATGACACTTTAAAAATAAACCTTTATCTCCAGGTAGCAGCAGGTATGTAAATAGATAAGCAATTATATTGAAAAAAATTATAGTATTTCGTAATTCTAAAACTTGCAACATTTGGAAAGCCGTTACGTTTTGATGCATGATATATTATATAAAAAATATGCACAATTTAATAGAAAATTCATTATATTTGAAACACCATGTATACATTAAAAGAAAAGCAGATGAAATCAAACAAGTTTTGGTTCCGAATAGTTATTCTAATTTCAAAAATAATAAGAGATATTTCTATTTAAAGAATTATTTATTTATTTATTTATTAGATCAACTTTACAAACACTACAACTTATAGTAATTACATGTAAAGTACAAAAGAGCAAGTGTACTAACTAAAAAGAAAAATAATCAGAAAAAAAAAATAAGAGAACAAAATAAAATACTAAAATAAACTAAGTTGGAAGGAAAACCATGTGTTGCATCATGCCCTAAACCAAGTCTTGACGCTCGAGGAATCTCTTAATTTCACTTATTTTCACATTAAAAATGTCTACATTCCCCAATCTATTGTTACGTTTTTGCCGTGGGTTCTGAACGAAATTACAACTTTAATTATCATTTCAAACTTATAGTCTCTTTATTCTCTACCACTGTATACAATTGAACAGACTAAACTACTCTTATAATTTTACAGCTAATAGCTCTTTACAATTCAACACTCAATGATTAACTAACTCAACGCGCTTTAGGTCTGCTCCTTATATACAATCTCAAATCTATCACGAATACTCGGGAAGAAGCGAGGCCACTCTATATGATTCTCGACCAGGGCATCAAGAAAATTCCAGCGTTCCTGAATCTTCGTGGCCGGCGCGGCGATGACTCATACATAGACACGGCAAGGCCAGTTCTATAGGGTAGCCCACAAACATTCGGATAGTTGCTAGCCGTGACACTATTTAACGCACTATTGTCAATCCTCATCATGTTATTTATTGGCGATGTGCTGTTAGAGTTATTTACACAAAATAATATCCTTATTAGTTATTCTTAATCTGGTCTTAGGTACTTTAAAATAAATATAATCAGTTAAATCAGTCCCTGTATTTAATGCTATTATGCTATTAACAATAAAATATATAAAATCATAGAATGTTTGTCTCTTCTCCTGCAAAGCATTTGAAGCTTGAATGCTTCCAACATTGCCCTGTATGAGGCCATGTATGGATATTAATTTTTTTTCTGAGATACAAAAATCTTAAAAAGCGTTTCTGAACTCTTTCGATCAAGCCAGATTTTGAATTTGCTACCGGCGACCAGAAGTTTGATGCATATTCCATATGTGGCCTGACCAGAACATTATAAATTTTAATGATTGTGCTAATCTTAAAATTGTTGCTTAAAAATCTGTTGGAGGTCATGTTCCAGTCTATCTATGAAAAATGTATGAAGATGTGATTTCAAAACCGTTAGCTCCTATTTTTATTTTTGTGTTTTCAACAAATGTTCTTCCGGAGAGTTAGAAATCAGCTGAAATAAAGATGATCCATAAAAATAAGGTGGAATGCGAAGGAAAAAACTTTAGTTATTTCAGTACAATCAAATGCACATAAACTTTGAAAAAAATCACTATAACAGACTTGTATCATTTATTGAAGGGAGCGAATTGTTTGATGACCAACAGAATGGCTTTAAATCAATGAACTGCCAGAGCAATTTATTGGGCACTACCAAAGATTTTCAACTCCATGAATAATTATAAATTTACCTTAGCTATGCTCCTAGATTCATCAAACGCATTCGACTCGGTGAGATGAGATACTTTGCAACAGGCTGAAAAAATATAGAGTGAGGAGGGTGTGCCTCTCCAGCTTATAAGCAGATAAATATGAAAGATTAAGATCTGGTAGTTATAATACATTTTGGACCTTTTATTCTACATTCTGTATACGAACGAATTATTAAATGTGCCACCAGAACATATATTGGTTTGTAGGCGAGTGACACCGTCCTGATCTTCAGTGAAAATAACAGTCTTTTACTATAAAAGAATGTTAATACGGTTGATTCATTGAGAGTAATTTGCTTCTAAAAGTTACAAAAACGCAAACTGCTGCTTTATCTAATAGAAATAATGAAAATTTTACTGTCAGTTATGAGTTATAAGCATACATTTGTTTGAAAAGATATTTTGTTTTTGGGTTTACACATGGACAGAAAGTTGGATGGGCGCTATTTCGTCATCCTATTACTGATATGCTGATTCAAGAATGAAATAAGGAGTGATTTTTAGGGACAGGGGTGATATTGGTAGAATTTTAATTTTATAAAAAAAGGTGTCTTAGATAGAACATTATACAAAATTAAACAAACTAAGATGTGTTTATTTCAAGAAGAAGCCTAACTGTAATTATGACGCTGTGATACCTGTTGTGATAATAAAGATATTTTTCTAGAATGCCAAAAGTCATAATCCCAATACTGTACATACAAAAATGTATAATTTAGGGATGGCAAAATCGGTTTTCAAAGTGTTGTCAGAAATAGGCTTGTTAGTTATTAAAATATATTAATTAAGTATGGCATTTTATTCTGCGAAGGAATTCTATACCGTAATCAGGGAATAATATAACAATTTAAATTGTAAGTGCTAAAGCATCTCAACATTGTGTCTTACTGAGGTTTTAATTTGTTTTGTATGTTGCCTCGTTTTACACTCTTCCACGCAGTAGAAGCATTTTGTAATTATTTTCTATGGGGATAAATAAACATCTATCTACCTATCGACGTCAAATCTAAAATTCGGAAAAACAGAAAATGTTAAATGAACTTACTCGAATTGACTAGTCGGCAAGGGAAAGCTATCCAAAGCATTTTCTGTCCTATCGTCTACAAAATTAGCCGGATCGTTGAGTACTAATATCTCAGCTACGTTATTTGCCGCAATCGGATTTGAGCAAAATGGCACAGTTGGAGCGTCAAACGTATCTACTGTGAAGTTGTAAGGCAATGTTCTGTCGGATGCAATACTTTGTGGAGAGTCTAAATGAGAAAGAGTATGTTTAATACCAATAATTCTTCATATCCAACGAGAAATGAGAAATTAGGCACTCCTAGTCAGAAATTAATGAAATGCCACATAGTACACTACCAACAATGACAAACTTTTGGATTACCTGCACTTAAATTTCGTGCAGTACACGATAACTCACTCTTTGGCGTATGGGGCGTGGTCCTATTCTCAGTACTCGGGGAACTCTTCGGAGTAGAAGTACCAGGCATATACACGCCAATCATTGTTGTTTTGGCCCTTTTCGCCGGCGAAGGCATACCTAATTTTTAAAAAAATCATTGTATACATTACTGTTGTGCTAAGCAATATTATGTATAAAAGAGTTACATATAAAACCGTATTATTAGACTTTTCGGCTACATATTATGAATATGAATATATAAAACAACAAGGGTCCTGGGCCGGATGGAGTGCCTATAATATTTCTTAAGAAGTGCTGCTTTAATCTCTCCATACCTCTTTACCATATCTTCAATATCTCACTCCAAACTGAAATATTCCCAGAAGAAAAGCTTTCTGAAGCTAATTTTTAAGTCGGGTAATAGGTAGGCAGTAACAAATTATCGTTCTATAAGCGTCTTCAGTGCGATTTTCAAGGTTTTTGGGAGTTTGGTTTGCGACTTTTTGTCTCCTCTACTCGAGCCTCTTCTAATCGATCAACAATTCGCTTTTAGACCTCTTAAGTCAACTGAGTTAAATCTGCTAGCTCATGTGGATTTTCTCGCGGGTGCCTTGGAGGGAGGCTGGCAGATTGATACAATTTACACTGACTTTTCCAAGGCGTTCGCCAGAATATCCCATAGTCTTGGTTCATAAGCTCGGAAGGTTGGGGTGGGGATTGGTGAACCTCTAATCTCTTGGTTTGAGAACTATTTCACGGGGCGCAGACACATTGTCAGGATCGGTAATTTCCTTTCGAGGGCGTTCAATGTCCCCTCCGGCGTACCCCAGGGATCTCACCTTGGTCCACTCCTCTTAAATGTTTTCATTAATGATATACATGTATCACTTGCAGTCACTACTTGCTTTTTTGCCAATTGATCTCAAATTGAATTGTCTAATCAGGACTCCTGAGGATTGTGATAAACTCCAGTATGACTTGATTAACTTGCAAGATTGGTGTTCGATGAATGGCATAAATCTCAACCCGGGCAAATGTAAGGCCATCCGCTCCAGGATCCAATAAATTTTCAGTACAAGATCAACCAATGCTAGGTCATGTCAAGGACCTGGGTATCACTTTGGATACAACTCTCTAGTTTTCTCAACACCTTTCTAATGTTGTTAGTAAAGCTTTTCAAATGCTGGGTTTTATTAAAAGAACCACTGAAAACTTCACTAATCTTTGGGCTTTGAAGACCCTTTATTGCGCTCTTGTTCGCCCTCACCTGGAGTATGCCTCTTGCGTCTGGTCTCCTTTTTATGGCATCCATATTCAAACTCTTAGTTTGGTCGAGCACAAGTTTTTGAAACAGGTGGCATGCAGGTTAAATATCCTGCATAACTGTACCGACTCTGAAATACTAATTTGGCTCAATATGTTACCGATTATATTACGTCACAAAAGAAGAGATCTCAAAATTTTGTATAATATATTACACAGAAGAGCCGCAGCTTCAAAATTGCTGCACAAGATTGATATACGTGTTCCTTCTAGATACAAGATCTGCGGACAGCTTCCATTATCCAATTCACCGAACTAATTATGGCTTGAGTACTTTCATTCCCAGAACTGCCCGATTGGCTAATCAACATCATGATATTGATTTTTTTGCATCTTACAAAACATTTCTGTGTCAAGTCTTTAACTGTGATAATCTGTGATGTAAGTAAGTGGCTAAACTAATTGGGCTTCTGATCAATCAATTGCTCGTATTCATCCCTAAATTAAAATTGGAAATTGAAATTTGAGTTTGAGTTGTAGGGGTATCTGTATCTGCATCTGTTTTGTTGTTTATCTTACTGCTAATTTTCTAGCCTGGCTGGTGTCTGTTAGGACGATTTAATTATTGTAGTTGGGCTTTGCCCGTTGTTAAATAAAAATAAAATAAAACGAAATTTTGATCAAGGCGGGAAAACTGGAAGAAGCGAAATATTATAACCAGTAAATTAGGTGTATCGTGGTCATATGTTAATTAATGCACTCTGGAGAATAAGCTTTTAAATGCACTTGTACCGGATCATTTTTGGACTCCTAGACTATGTAAATTTTACACCTGGAATATACGTGAATACCCCATGCTACAATAATACTAAAGCTCCTGCATATTTTTACTTGCCAGATGTAGCTCACAATAATCGTGACTTAGGTTCGCCTGTATAGTAACTTCTATATAATCTACAATAACATTCAAAATGATGCAGATACTTTATCATTAGTTGTGAAAGCTCAAAGCGAAATTAGCTGAAGTTATGTAATTGCATTAGAGTAATTTTATACTTTATAATAGGCTCCTATCATTTGTGAAAAGAATCTGTTAAATACAATAAATATATTTTTTTAATTCTCTATTTTGAACAGAATTATATTTTTATATGGTATAGATATTACAATACCTCTAATCAGTGCGTAAGAGAGCGCTGGTCTCGAGGATAACTAAAACTTCTAAAATTTACAATGTTGAATAAATTCTTTTAATTAATGCTTAGATATACTTTAACTGATTTAACAAATTTTTTGTAGTTTTTCCTTGGCAAAACTTTTAATGAAGGGCGGGTAGATATCGCCCTTCTCCAGGAGCCCTGGCTCGCAACCACAGGCCAAATACGAGGCCTAGGTAATACATCATTTGAGAGCATGTATCCTAACCAAAACCAACATGAAATTTTTCAAAATTTCAGATCATTGCTCGCGGGACATGGCGACAGCGCTTGTCAAAATACCCACAGGATAGGGCACAACGGATATAATCGTATCCTAGTACTGCCAGGTCCTGGGGACACTGAAGCAAACCAACCCCCCTCCAATTGAAGTGCGGAACTTGATCGCCTACAGTCAGAGGAAGAACACCCATCTACTAGTTGGATGTGATGCCAATGCGCACCATACAGTGTGGGGCAGCACGGACACCAACCAGAGAGGTGAGTCATACTGTCATACAATACAATTATTATTTACTAGGGGAGGGGCTGGTTGTTAATAACAGGGGCTCTGAACCAACCTTTGTAACTGCCAATAGGCAGGATGTATTAGATCTAACGATCAGTGATAATCTCTTATCCACAAGAATCTCAGATTGGATAGTGTCATCAGAGCCCTCGAGTTCTGATCATAGACATATTCTCTTCAATCGGAAAACAGGTGAAAGACCCATCTTTGAATACAGAGACCCTAAGTGCACTGATTGGGCTGGTTTTAGTCTTACCCTTCAGGAACAGATGCGGAGCTCTATTGCAAAGATATCAAATCGTGAGGAGATTGAGCTGGCCTCGGAGCAACTGAGGTCAGCCATAAATACGGCTTATCATGAAAAATGTCCACATAAGACTAAAAGGGATAACAGAGGAACACTTGGTGGAACAACTCCCTTGACAAACAAAGGAAGGAGGTTCGTAAACTCTTAAATAGAGCTAAAGAGATCGGCATATGGGATCAATACAGAACTGCTCTAACGAACTACAACAAAGCCATCAGAGAGGCAAAAAGGAATTCATGGGAAACCTTCTGCCAGAGCATAACAGATGCACCTGGCAGTGCTAGGGTCCATGGAATCCTCTCTAGAGAATCCGTTCAGGAGTTAGGATCGCTAAAACGACCTAACGGATCCTTTACGGAATCTGGCATAGAAACGTTGGAACTTCTGGCTAAGACTCATTTCCCGGGATGTCGGATTTTGCATAATGATGAGCAGGAGCCTTTATGGGACCGATCAAATCGGCCAAAAACGGGCGACTGGATTGTCCCCAAGAACATCATTAATGCATCAACAATAATTAAAAGTGCTATTCTATCGTTTCAGCCTTTTAAATCACCTGGTGAGGACGGGATATTTTCCTTGTCGGCAACATAACACAAGAGTTAGACAGCAAGACTGTCGCGGTGGGTGTGTTCTTAGACATTCAATAATGCATTACCAAACTCCTTATACACAGCAATAGCTAAAAGAGGGGTTGAACCACAAATAAGGAACTGGATCGGAAGTATGTTATATTGCAGAGTAGGCACAACAACCCCACAGGGGCAGAAATAACTATCTCAGAGGATCTGCAAGAGGTGCTAAACGTGGTCTATGATTGGTGTGAAAGGGAACAGCTATCTGTGAACCCACACAAGGAAGAAAAGGCTGGAAGACCTAAGACCACCTTCACTCAAAGGAGAAACTATCCCTTTTGCGAATACAGTGAAGTATCTGGGAATTACCTTAGATAAAACATTTAACTGGAATGCGCATCTAGATAAAATTGCCGCAAAAGCGAAACTGTCACTATGGACCTGCAGACGCATTTGTGGCAAAACATGGGGCATCCATCCCAAACAAATGCACTGGCTCTATATTGCGGTCATAAGACCAATGATAACATATGGAGCAGTAGCTTGGTACTCTAAGAGCTTACAGAGCTCCGCGAGAATCAAATTATATACCTTACAAAAAAGACAAGCGTGTCTGGCAATTAGTGCCGCCTTCGGCCCTAGACCCACGGCAGCGCTTGAGTGTCTTCTAAATCTGCCACCTCTCCAAGTAGTACTGGAGGAGGCCAGATGGGCGACGTATAGATTGACACAGGCGGTGATCAACAATCCGCAGGCGATCATCATGGCGCCCAACAGACTGAAAAACGCCAATGAGCAGGACAGTGTGTTGGGTCTACCATCAGATGTTATGCCTACCAAAACTACCTATTACCATGCCTATGACGTCCTCCTACCAGAGAGGGACGAATGGGCAAAAGACTCGGAACATCTGAGAATAACAGAGAATAGTTGGTTCACTGACGGCTCCAATGATGGTACAAGAGCCGCTGCATGGAATAAAAATGGTAAGATTGAGCTTAAGTGTCCCCTAGGCAAACATGCAACCATTTTTCAGGCTGAAGTTAAGGCCATTGATATGACTGCACAGTGGCTCAACGATAGGAACTGGAAAGGCAAGTCAATCAATATTTTCTCGGACACTCAAGCAGCTTTAAAAGGTCTTGAATCTAGCCGTTGTTCATCCAAGACAGTATGGAACTGCCAGGAACTACTCGCCAAACTAGGTAGAGAAAATAAACTTACACTGATCTGGATACCTGGACATACAGGATATGAAGGCAACGAAAAAGCTGATGCTCTTGCGAAGCAGGCGGCCGCAACGGCCTTTATAAGACCAGAACCAGTACTGGGAATAGCTAATAACACAGCTAAAGAAGCCAGGTGGACACAAAAGCAATTTGTAGACAAATGGAGAGTTACCAGGCCTAACTAATTCAAAGATGGCGGTGAATCTGCCATTAGGAGTGAGAACTGGACAACTTCTTCAACTTGGCCGAGAGCACGTACAGGCTGTAGTTGGCATGTACACTGGCCATTGTCGGCTAAGAAACCTCATGAACAAGATAGGGCTCTCCGAAGAAACAATGGAACATGTTGTATGCCATTGTCCAGCAATGGAAAGAACCACACAGTCTTTGGAAATTCTCAAACCACACTTGCAGATTTGAAAACTATCCACCTCAGAAAGCTGTTCGATTTCATGAAAAGGATCGAGCCTTTGGCATAGTGGAAACCACAGATGTTAGCCACAATAGACCAAGGGTCGCAATGGAGGGTCCTATTTGGGATCCCTCACGTGTACGAATACGAAAATGTACCTTTAATAAAACTGATTAAAGAAATTATACTGACTAAGCTAATAAATATGGCTATTGGAAGTGGATGTTTTCCAACAAATTTAATGCATGCACCATGCACTGGTAATTCCAATATATAAGAACAAGGGAGATGTGGATGATGAGGGAAATTATAGACCAATATCTCTGCTTCCAATCATATCTAAAATGTATGAAAAATGCATGGCAGCGCAAATTGTCCAATATTTTGAAAATTATGAACTTTTTAATGAAGCTCAGCATGGTTTAGAAGGAAGAGAAAAACAACGTCTGCTAGTATAAGTTTTATATCATCTATAATGGATCATTGTTATGCGAGCACCAGTTTTTTTTGCGACCTTAGTAAGGCATTTGATTGTGTCTCGCATGAACTGCTGTTGGGGAAATTGGCCTGTTAATAATTTTGATTAATCTAGCATGCAACTAATAGTCATGCCTGTGTGACCGATTTCAAACTGTTAGGGTGGGGGGTGTGACACAGGGGTCGGTACTGGGTCCCCTTTTATTTCTCATTTATATCAATGATCTGCCAGATAGCAGTGACTCGGTCAGTTTCAGTCTTTTCGCTGACGACACCACTCTTATGGTAAATTGTAAAGACTCAGTGGAGATAAATGAAAGAACATGCGAGACACAGTCGAGTGTCAAACAATGTTTCAACAATAATGGTATGATGTTAAATTAGGCAGAAACAAAAAAAAAATGGTTTTCACTTTAAGGGAGTATGTCACTGATAGAGCCATTGAGGGGTATGATTGTTTCTTGGGTGTCACAATGGGTCCAAAACTGAACTGGGAACCTCATATTAGCAAATTAGCATCTAAGCTTGCTAGTAACATCTTTCTTTTGAGAAACCTGTTCGGAAGTGTTTCCAAACAGGTCTTGAAAAAGGCATACTTTGCATGGTGTCAGTATCATATGTCCTATGCAATGATAGCATGGGGATGTGCCTAGTAGAGAAGGGCAGTAAGAGTGATTGCTGGGCTGGGTTATAGCGATAATTGCCGGACAGCGTTTGTTGATATGGGAATTCTCACTTCTCCTGGAATTTTTATAATGGCAAACTTGATATATTATGCTAAGAAGAGTTTGCAGAACTTTCAAACCAATAGTGACCACCATAACTACAATACTCGAAATAAAAACAATTTATTGATACCACACTACCGGTTAAGCAGTCAAAATGGTCCAAACTATTGGGCTATGAAGTACTTTAATAAATTGGCAAATGAATTGAACTCTAAATATTAAAAAATTCAAAATTAAAATAAAACAACACCTGATCAAAAGTGCATTCTATTCTTGTAATGAATTCTTTAATTCTGCATTTACATTGGGAACCTGCAGCAATGTGACTTTTCTGCTAGATATAATTTCATTGACTGTATAATATAAGTATTTTTTCTTCAAACGTCAGTAAATCCGTCATTACTCGACTGTGTAGGCGGCCGTGAAGTTTCGTTTTTCCTCCGCCGGAGCTTTCCTTTTCACTTTTCCGCCGGCGGAGGTAAAAGTGTTGTCATAGCAACATAGATACAATAGGTTTGTTCTAGCAGCGATTTCAAACGGTTCCAAACCGTACGGAGTTTGCGCATAGCCATATAAGCGACGCTTATATCGTTATGCGCAAACTCCGGATGGTTTGAAACCGTTTGAAATCGCTGCTAGAACAAACCTAATATAAACAGACAACAAAATAAGCGTCAACAACTCAAGATTTATTAAACTACAATTTGTATTTATCACTCAATTTGTGACTGCATTTCTAAAAATCACTAATTTAGGAACAAATTGGTTATTATTTAATCGAACTTACTCAATGACTGCTTATCAATACGGAATTAAAACGCAATCGGAGACGCAATCTTAAAAAATAATTATTGTTGACAGTGTCCACTGACAGCTTTATGTTACATTACTATAGCAACAACCTGTGCCTATTCACCGACACCGGTCTAAGCCGCCTTGCGAACCCACTTATCTTTAATAACAATTAGATATTATTACTATTAAAAAGAGATGTTTTTGCATTAATTTGTCGACATTTGAAGAAAAAACAGCATATTTTATTTGGAGGAAAAGTTACTTTTCATGGCTTGCTCTCTATTACCAGCCTCACTCCGTTCGGCTGTTAAACACGAGCGCGCCATGAAAAGTATCACTTTTCCTCCATATAAAATAATATACTATTAATCCTAATTGTTCGTCTTAATATCTGTAATGTAATATTATTTTATAATGTCTAGTTAAGCTGTATCTTATACTCATTGACTTATGTAAGTGTTTTGTAACCCTAACTAACCCAAACTATCTGAATCTGAGTCCCAAACAGTATAGATCATTTTGTGATCTGGTTTGATAATTATGAATATTATTAGTAAATATAACGTTAACATTAGATTTCTGATTTATTAATTACTTTATACATTAATTTTATCTGATCTAGTTCTAAGATAATATTTATTCTAGGTACATTTAATTCTGTATTTAATGTGTACGAATTACTTAGTCCATCATAATTAAAAATTATTTTTAAAGTTTTATTCAGTAATACTTGAATTGAATTAAAGATAGCTCTACCACAAGTTCCCCATACTGGTATAAAATATCTCAAATTAGAGAGAAATAGGCATTATAGATACTATATTTTACTTTATTAGAGAGGCAGGTTCTGCACTTATACACTATTGATATTGATATGATGTTGAGTCCAGTTTAAATTATCATCTATTATTAAGCCAAAATATTTAAAATCCTTAACTTCATCTATGACTATATTATTTATGTTTATACTTATGTGTGCAAACCCGTAAATAGTATAAACGAATAAAACAATATATTTAAAAACATTTATTGATCGTGAGAGATCCCCTTTGTCACTGTCAAGATTTGATTGATTTTTTCACCAAAAAATGTGCAATAATAATATTCTATAATACTATGATACTTGATACATAATAGTATATTATGATATAAGTGTATAAGAGGGCCTTTAAAGCACGCGCGACATATTTGAAAACACGACGCGCAGCGGAGTGTTTTGTAAGTCGCAAGGGCTTTAAAGGCCTCTTATACACGTATATCATACGCTATTTTTTATTACGAATGCATCATAATCTCAAAAATGTTTTAAATATTAAACTTAAGGGATATATTGACGAATATATTAATCTGTCACATTTGACATGACCAAATGTTTCTATAGCAACCTTTAAAAAAGTAGGTGCATCATAAACATCATTTTAAGCACGCTGCAGCGTGCGATAATCGTTGATTATGATGCATGCGTAATAAAAAAGAACTAATTTCCAAAAAAAAAAATGGTTTTGACTGATTTTTGCATAGTCTTTCAATTGTGAATGCTAATACTTCTGGTAAAATTTGTCAAACGTTAGTAGACTGATGAAACACTCATAAGGACTAAAGGTTGTCAATTGTGCCAGCCAAGGTGTTGCAAAATACTTATTATTATGTTCAGACCCATCCATAAGTAGTGTTTGTTGAATGAACTTTAAAAAGACTTGACTTCTAGGTTTTAGGATATACCTCCAATGGTTTAACTATTTCACATTTTAAGAATGTTAACCTCTTGACTTCATAGTAAAGTTAATAAATTATCATAAATGAACTTAGTGACAGAGCTATTGCTTTCCAAACTTGCTCCACTTGCATCTGTTATTCTTGGAGGGGATTTGAATATCAACTTTGCCGATACTAATGACCTTTAAAAAAAATGCACAGTTCACAGAAATAGGTTTAAAAAATTGTCTGTTTTTTTAATTCCTTAGTATTGTATTAATTTACTAAAGAAAAATAGTTTTTAAGGTTTTGTTTTTTCTTTGGTGCATTTTTGAAAAAATAGGGCGTGGCACTTACAAATTTTCGCCTGCGGCGTATTGCCTTCACCCCCTTCTGTCTTATCCGTCCTTCCGTCCCGCATTGGTCAAAAAAAATTCTGGTCACCTTAAGTCAGTATGATCGTGTGAGAGAGTTGTTGGGCATTGATTCCCTGGAGAGAAGGAGGTTCTTAATGGATATGTGCTTCTTGCACAGGGTCGTGCATTCTTCCGTAGATTGCCCTGCATTGCTTGGTTTGATTTCGTTGCATGTTCCGGACAGAAGAGGTAGACATACGGAAGTATTTAAAGTGCCTTTTCAATGCACAAACTATGGCAGGATTGAGCCCATGTCAAGGGTTGTTAAGGGGGCGAATTGGTTGAGTTCGCGGGTCTGTGTGTTCGGCCCGGGTTTGTCAGCGTTCAGGGAGAGGGTTGCGAAACTGAATGAGATTCAGTGACCTTGTAAGATTTTTTTGAATAGTTGTTATTGTTATTTTAAGGATATTTTATTTGTTGTTTTGTGGATGTTATGTATTTTAGACAGTATTATCTTGGCTGTAAAATTGTAAAGTGGCAAGACAGTGAATATATAAATAAATAAATAAAAATAAATAAACAAATAAATAAATAATTGTAATTTGTTATATTTAAATGTATTCATGTTTTGCTTTGTCAATGAGAAATGATTTCTTCTGATAATAAAGCTCTATTAAATTGAATACCTACCCGAATATCTATCATGCTCCAAAGGCTGCGGATCATGCTTTCTTTCACCTACAGAAAAAGCAGAAGTAATATTTTACTTTATAATAGGTTTATTTCAGTTGTGTAAAGAATATGTTAAGTACAATAAATAAATAAATTTGAAAACCGCAGCAATATTTATAGTTACACTCATGAAGCGAGAGAATATACTTTCAAAAGAGCAACTTAAGGTTTTAGTGCAAAATCCGATCAACTCCATTTTTTATAATTTGTTGGAAATCATTAAAAACTTTCTAAAAATATTGAGTAGGTCCTACCTGAGATTTGTGTCAAAGCATATTTACTAATTAAGTATAGGTACTAGCATTTTATAACAGTCTATTATTATAAAATGGTACAAGGCAATGGCTCAATATAATAAAAAAACGAATTTACATTACATACGTTTCTCGCACCGAACCTCTAAAAGATAACTATTTCAAATAGAGCAAACTCCAAAGGCAGGAAAAATATTATACCAGACAAAATTTTAAAAATGCTGTGAGAAAAATATTTCAAACAAAATATATATCTTACTAAAATGCTAGGTTTCAACCTTCCCTGTGTCACTATCAAGGTTTGGTTGATTTTTCCACCAAAAAATGTGCAATGATTTATTCTATAATACTAGAACTAGTTTTCGAAAAATAAATGGATTTGACTGGTTTTTGCACTGAGCAATTGTGAATTCATGCTCTTTATCTACTTCTGGTAAAAATTGCCAAATTGCCTCATAAGGACTAAACATTGTCAACTGTGCCAGCGAAGGTGGTGGAAATGCTTATTATTATGTTCAGATCCACCCATAAGTATTGTTGACATAACCTGGAAAAGACAGGCTTCTAGGAAATGACATAATCCTTAAACTATTTAGCATATAAAGGATGTTAACCTATTTACTTTATACCAAAGCTAATAAATTATCATAAATGAACTTAGTAGTATAATACCTACCCATATATTTATCATGGTCCAAAGACTGTGGATCATGCTTTCTTTCACCTACAAAAAAAGCAGAAGTAAATTTAGATTTAGAGCACATTATTGCAGCTTTATACAAGTCACAATAAAATAAAAAATAAATGCTTTCAGCAGCTATAATGTAATAATTGCATATTCTGTACTTTCAATGAGTGGGAAGTGGAAACTGATAATAAATATTATATAGGCATCTCTCTTCAGTCTGACTCAGAAATAAAACTGCAGCAAAATGCAGATAAGCTACCTTAAGTATGTTGCAAAAACCACAGATTCCTGTGCAAAAACTAGAATTTATCTCAAGTAAAAGATAATATCATTGACAAGTGTTTGATATAGGTTTTGCAGTCTAATTCAAAAATGCCATAGCATGTTTACTCTTTTTTAAAAAAGGTAGTGCATTGTATCCTAAAAAAAAAATAATTTATTGTTGCTAGTCTGCTGAAAGAAACACTGTAATTTTAAACACTGCAGGAAGGGGGTACTACCAGCTACAGAAATAAAACCAAACTACTTACTGCTTGAACAAACATTTTATTGAATTGATGAGTATTTTAATTTAAACCATACCTTTTAACAATGGTGTCCTCTTCATCAGTTTTGTCTGTTTTTCTGTTGATTATTCTTAGAGAATTAAAGAAAAAGCAAGAAATTGAATTTTGTCAATTCAGTACTTCCCTTCTACATCCTTAAAATATATTTACACCTGTGCCTGTGATTTTCTGTGTAATTTGAGTAACTTCTTTAAAAAATTACAATTGCCAGCAGTTCTTATTTTACATTGATTGAATCCCATCCTTGCTAGGGCATTAATTTTTGGGCTTCTTGTTTATAATATTTGTTTAATTCAGTTGTTTTACAAAAGAGAGAAATACAATATATGTGTAGAGGTAGAGTTGGAATTTGCATCGCCCCTTGTGCGTACAATTAAGCTTGACTTTTTAACCTTGTATTATATATTTTTTGGTGCATAAGAACCAACATGAGATGTATTTATAGTATAGTATTTATTTAAGTTGCATGTCCCATGATCAGACTGTATTAAAAGCTTAATTTGGTAGTTCTTTTTATCCCCTTCCTCTTGACCTGAGGAGATGAGAGAATGAAAAAGAGTTCAGGCAATGAAGAAATTTTTAATCAGAGGAGCATATTAGGTGCACACCTTGGTACACACTTGGCAAGTGTTTTAATAATCAGTTGAGTTAGTTGAGCACAAGCCTGATTATAATGTGTCTGAATGTATTTGCTATACTTTTATGTGTTAGCCTGTATCATTTCATTGTAATATTTAGCCCTTTTTTTACATGAATTGACTTAAAATTCCATTACATTCTATACATGTAGATTACTAATCACAAAGATTTAATATCTATGCTAATCATATTATATTATCTCTGCTAAGGAGGATTATAAATGTAACCAAACACCTGTACAAGTACCAAAGATTAATAATATGTACCTTATATCTGTGCAAGTACCTAATAAAACAAAATCTATCTACTTATACCAACACTCCTAAATAGAAATAATAACTAACATTTTAAATAGATACAGTTATCAATACAGAAGTATGAACCTTAAAAACTGCACACAGTAAACGACAGGTTCTCATAAAACCGACGAATGCAACCCTTCAGAAAACTAAGGTTTTCTTTAAGGAGAGCTAGTCCTCCTTAGTTTTCTTATTCGGGGGCCAAAGTAGATAAAAATAAAGAGGCAAATTCTATTCTTTTTCTCTTATAGCCTTCAAAATTTAATACCAATAAGGAATTTTACTTACAATCGAGATGAAAAGGTGGCGTTTCGACGTCCGAATCACTATCAATTTCGATCACCACATCGGACACTAAAAATTGTTTTTCCATTTTGAAAGCGGTAAGTTTCGCCTTCTTAAAAGACTCTGTTATCGACATTTGGCGCATCGGTGGAGTATCATTAAAGGTACAATTCTGACTACTGTTGAAGGTATTGTGCACTTTCTTGATAAGGTTTCGACGGACCTTCATACCGCTAACGTTATAGATTACAGAGCTACTGACACATCGAGAAATATTATTCTCGTTGTACTGACATGTTGACAAAAATAGTTTTTGTTGATTCTCATAACACTTAAGGTTGAATAAGGTATAAGGTTGAATGTTGTTGTTTGTGATGTGATTTGAAATGAAACTTTCGGGGTAGGAGCGTCCAAACGTCATCCTTTCGCGGACTTTTTCTGGTTCCTCTTTTAAATTTTTACGGCTTCAGCTGCCAGAACTATTCGGCCATTAATTTTTTTCTGGTTTTTACTAGGGATAAACCTTAGATAAGGAAAGAGAGCCTAATCTAAGAAATAAACCTAAAACGGATCAACCATTACGTGAATCTGTGTGAACCCCATTATCTCAGTAGATTCTTCAGACAGCGGTCTGTTTTCTACCTTTTTGTGCGGTTCCATGACGCTACCCGACGTTTTCCGAATCGGCAGAATTACCCATGTCTTTACGGCATTGAAATGCATGTTTACATGCATTTCAATGCTTTACGGTACAGTTGCACTGAATTGCTTTCAACCAAAGACAAAGAAAGAAGATCAACGGTCTGGTAGCTCAGTGGTCAGATCTATGATAAGACGGCGACGGTTCGGGTTGCGAGATTTCAGATACTAGTGCACTTGTGAATGAGAGGCGCGATTGGCCAGCTCGTGAGATGACGTCATGTCTTCGCAATGAAACCAATTGTTTGTAAGTCAGCAGATGATCTAGGGATTTGCATGCCTTTCCTCACTTCGGCGACCTCAAATCGCGTCGGTTTTGTTTTTTTTTTAAGTAAACAGTTTTTTTCTTGATTTTTGGGTTTCTCTTGGGTATGGCTTGGGTTAACAGTTGGGTAGTTTTCTTTTCTCGAGCCCCGGAGCGCGAGCGAAACGAGCGGAGGGCCATATACCTGCCAATTGCAGCCGTATTCATTCACAAGTGCACTGGTATCTGAAATATCGCGTCCAGGTTCGATTCCCGTCAGTGCCAAGCCGTGTAATTATTTTTTTAAGGTTATGTTTGTTTATTTTTTAAAATTTGGGTTAGTTTTGGATTAGTTTTGTTTGGTTGCGCCCCGGAGCAAGCGAAGGGCATTGCTTGAAGTGAAAAAAAAAATGCAAATGTAAGCATTGGCTCATCACAATGAAAGAAGAAAAGTAGAAAACACCGCTGTCTGAAGACGCTAGTAATTATCCCTGCTGGAATGTACAAAAACTTTTATGACTGAAAAATATTACAGCTTTAAGGATTATGCGTTTAAATAATCGGAGACTACGCAGTATGGAGGCTAAATGTAAAGAGCACAATTTCAGTGGAAGAAGAAAAAATAGGTAGCTATTTTTGGAGAAAAATTGGAACAGTCGAAAAAATATTGATTAACGCTTCAACTTATGCACACTGGCAAAGGTAACCTGTTCTGTGTGTGGCATTAATCTGTAAAGGTTGTAATTTCTCTTCTTGAAGATTCCTTAAAATATTTGAACCATGGTATAGTACGGTGTACCTACAAAATCTCCATACAATTTTGCCTTGACTGCCCATGTAGTTTTTCATTCGTCTGACTATTGATTTCAGAATTTTTGCTTAATGGAAGAAGCAACTATTATGATACGCACGTCTATATTTTGTTTCCCTCTTCCATTGTTCGCCAGTTTACCTCCAAAATTATCCAACTCAGCTGTTATTATGTGACGATGTTTAATCAAAACATGTATGACGTCATGAAACATGTATCAATTTGATATGAATTAGGTTCCAACTATGAAATAAAGTTAGTTCTGTTTAGTGTAAATTAGCTTTTGTTTGCAATGACTTTATTTTTTTATTTACAGTCAGCTTCTTACCAACTGCCAGAAATCCAATACGTTGTGAGCAATATAATAGAAAAGCTAATAAACTATTGCGACATGACAGTAAGCGGTGAGCGTCTAGCCTCAGCGAAGCAACTTATGAGCCGACCAATAATAACTAAGGAAACCCAAATCTCTTTTGTATCAGATTTGACTGGCGCTGGTCAATTGCTTTTAGTAAGCCTGGTGGTACTATGGTTAGACGCAGTGCTTGTGATAAGGCGGCCCGGGTTCGATTCCCGTCACTGGCGAGAGATGTTTTTATATATTTATTAAAGTTATATTTGTTTCTTTTTTTTTTTAATCTGGGTTAGTTTTGTTTGGTTGCGGAGCGGAGCGGGCGAAGCGAGCAGAGGGCCATCCGTGAAGTTAATAAATAGTCATCGTTTCATAGGAATCATAGGATACACATGCGCGAAGCTTCGCAAGAAGTTCATGCGGTCCACCCAGACGCTTGTTAAATAATTGATCTTCAGCCGTAGTATACCAGAGAGAAATTAATAACTTACAGAAATTAATAACTTATTAATTTCTGTCTGTAGTATACGAACTTCTGGCCTTAGATTGGTTGGCGTATAAGTTTCTTCGCTGGGGCTAGACACAAGTTAATTTTAGACAGACTGAAATAATGTGTGTCATATGTATCACTAACTTGATTAAATGCTTAGCACATTGTGTAGATAGAGCTACGAACCAGGATGTTTGATCTTGCAGCAGCAAGATAAAATGTGGGATGATATCTTGATTGGGGTCATGTGACGTGAAGTAAGATCTTACCAAGAAGATAAAGGCAGTCAACACTCTGGTTTATTAAACCTCTTAGGAATTGAATTTACCCTCGTTTTGCAAGGGAACTATCGCCAAACCTGGCTTTAATGGCATCTTGGCTGAAACCTCTCTCAGGGTGGTCGTCGACGTCGTCTGTCTTAAAGATTAAGTAAGTAATTCGCTGGACCATAAAGATATGGTGCTTGTCAATAATGAGATGCGCGCGGAACTTTGAAGCCCTGTGATGTGGTTCAGGTAACGTCTACTAGAGATTCGCAGCACAGGATCTGCCAGCTATAAAACCGTGTTGTTAATTAGATAGTATATTTCTTATTTTTGGGGAAACAAACGGTACAAAACACCTAGAAATATTTTGGAAATACTATACATTATCGATATGGGACGATAGTTCTTTACGAGGCCTGGATCAACCTTTTTTTAAGTACAGGGCACATTTTGGCTTCCTTCCATATAGACTCGAGGATTAAATTGTATTGTGGAAGTGAGACCCACTTAAGGCAGCAATGCAGTTCTTACCGACAAAACTGGGCACACCATCAGAACCAGAGATCATTTAATTTTTCAACAATTTGCTAGCTTCTAGGATGCCTTGGCGAGATACTGATGAATGCATTCAAATACGAGCCCCTTATGGCATTTGGAATATGCGACTGAAACTTGTTACTTTGGGTAAAAGACTAGAAGCGCGATGGGTTTTGTGCTATATTCCTCTCTGCATACTTTATATGAAGCTTGTATGCTGTAGAGGACTGATCCCTAATTTCCTGATAAAGTGACCTAAATCAGTGGAAATAATGAGCTAATTTATATTCTCTGTAATTCTGGAGTGCCTTCGCCTTTTTTTAAATATTATTTATAATTATAATATCCTTAGTAAACCACAGAGGGAACCTTCTACGCCTAGTCTCTTTTAATGGGAGCTATAAAGTTAGTGTTGAGTATTTCATAGAATGATTGACATGCCGAGTATACATGCCCATCTTCAGCAGCGGATACCGGTTTGCATTTAAAACACAATAAATATAGTTTAGGGAAAGCTGATATCCTCAAATTAAACTCAACTCAGATGGCGTTGCTTCATTTACAGGAAGATTATAGCTTCAATATCGATTAATAAAGATGGATGATAATGATCCTATAAAATATGTAGAATACTGTTCCCCTGGAGACTTCAACGGGCAAACTAACCAACATCAAGCCAGGGTATCTGTGAAGACACTTGGGCACATTGTTAAATTGCTTAAGCTCCAGAATCTCGACAAATGACAGGAAGTTTCCATCTGATGGTCATTTACCTGGGTGTTAAAGGCAAACTGATTAATAGTGAGCTTACAACCTAATATATCGATTATTGGATTCTCATTGCTGACTCTCGAAAGATTGAGAATATCATTATATATATATATCTGAATGAGATGCGATCAAACGCATCAAAATCCAGTTATTTGTAAAAGCTTACTGCCATCTCACATTTCAGCCAATATATATATAAAACTTGAAATTAAACGTACCAATACATCCACAAATACCAATTGATTTTTATAAAACAAGTCATCTTCAAAACATCAACACTTGACATACATTTTATTAGTCCTCTACTGCTCTACTTCACTTAGAGCTAGACCTAGCACGGCACTTAATTAGGCTTCAGTTTACCGATGTCTTTGCGGTGTAATGAATCGTCTGGTAGTGCTCTGGTGGTTCAGTGGTTAGATGCTGGGCTTGTGATTCGGTGGCCTGGGGTTCAATTCCCGTCAATTTTTTACAATTTTTTTTAAAGTTATGTATGTAAAAAGTTTTTCTCTTCATTTTGGGCATCCCTTGGATTAGTTTTGGTCAGTTCCTGTTTTTTGAGCCTCCGTAGCGGGCGAAGCGAGCAGAAGGTCTGGCGTGAAGTGAAATAATACATTGGCCTCTTTAGGTGCCGTGCTAGATCTAGCTCTAAGTATCTAACTTCTTGCTTCAAATTTACAGTACTAGCCACGGCCACCTACGAAGGTGGCCGTGTACTAGCCCGTATTGTTGTGATAGTTTAGAGCCGTAAAACATTTTTAGAAGAAGCAAGAAGAAAAAATTACAAATGTCAAAAAACTGTATATTTTGTCAACAAAAACAACTAAAGTCAACAAACATTTAAATATTCACACCAACGAGAATAATAATCATACATTAGCATAATAAAAATGGAAAACATTTTGAAAGATTTAAATTATTCGATAGACTTAAAAGATGATCAGGAAATCATCAAAAATCTTAAACTTCTAATTGAGCAAGCGGATAACGTGAAAATCAACGAAGTCCACGCCTTTAAGAAATTGTTAAACCTAGATTCTAAAAATGTGCAAATTGTTGGAGCTGAAACTGTAGCCGAGCTATGCAAAGATGTGGAAAATAGAAAGATTTTTACAAATGAGGATGTTGTAAATAGGCTTATGCAGTTTATGGATTCAGGTAAGGTTATAGAATAATATAGCTAATTTCAGCCCTGGTATGTATGTATCTCATATCTTAGTTGATTTAATACTTACAGTCTCGTTTGTGTGCTAATTGCTAATATAATGATTTCGTATCATTTAGGTCTATCTCAACTGATCTTCACAGCCATAAGGGCTCTGGGCAACATTTGTTATGATAATGAAGATGCTTGCAACTTAATTGACAAATTAGGCATTGATAGCATCATGGCAGTGCTGAGGGATGATTCAAAAAGGGACAACGACGCCTTGACTACAAAAGCGTCTGGACTTTTAGTAAATTTGTTGAGCATCCATGATAACTTGCCCAAGACTGCTTTGAAAGGGGGTATTTTGCCTGTTGTTGAAAAGCTTTTAATTAAATATAAGGTTTGTTTGAAATTATAAATAACATATATCCTGTTGTAAGGCTATTTCTTTCAATTCCAAAAAACTATTTTGTAATTTGATATGGACATTGCAAGTTCATTTTTATTATATAAAAGCCTAGATATCAACTTTGGATTTGAAATTTGAATGTATGGATGGAAAAATACCTCATTGTTTACAGGATCCACTTGAAGATAACAAAGTCCTCCTCACATGCCTTCTGAGCATTCTCAACTCCCTCACAGACTATCTAGATGATAAGGAATTCATTTTAACTGAAAGCCTGGCAAGAACCGTTACTGAGATATTCAAGAAATCAGAAGTTCCTGAGCTTTGTGTGTTATGCCTGGAAATATTTCATCCATTAGCAGAGAAAGAGGAAATCAAGACTTTATTGGCAAAAGAAGGAGTATGTGAGCTGCTATTTGACTGGATTGAAAAGTACAGGTAGGCTAAAAAAGCAATATTAATTGTAACCTACAGTAACTGGCAGCTGTAGGGGTGTAATCTACCAAGAAAATGTGTGATCAATTGTGGCGAATGAAGACAAATTCATTGCCAAATAAAAATGCTGCTTGGTAAATTGATAAATATGTTTTTAAAATATACATTTGTAAAATATGATACTTAACATTTTTATTTCAAGATGAGGATTTTTCCACATGCATACCTGCCAGTGTATTTTCACAATGATTTAAACAAGATTGTACTATTATTACTTACATTTATTTCAAAAAAAAAATCTGCTATGCAACCCTAGAAATGTTGCTTATTTTCTAAAAATAAATAACTTCTTTTTACTTTTACACAATTTTTATGTTTAGGGACAAAATAAATGATGAAGAGAGTAGGTCAGTTCTAAAAATGGCATGTGATCTCATTGTTCTCATTCTAACAGGGGATTCCTGTATGGATCTCTTATACAGTGAAGGAAAAGGCAAGACATATCAGAACATGATCACTTGGTTGGATTCGGAAGATTCAGATTTGCTAAGTACAGGTACAAACAAATACTTTTGTGCAATATCAGCACAGCAGATCCAATAATTAAATGAAAAAATCCATCCATATCTATTTTTAAAAGATAAAGGGTATTTTCTCTACTGAATATTTTTATAGGTGTTTTGGCCATTGGTAATTTTGCCAGGAAAGACACCAACTGCATTAAGATGGTAAAAAATGGCATTGGGAGGAAACTTATTTATCTTCTAAAAAAGTACAATCATTCAAAGGATGTCAGTGATTGCAAGGTGCAACATGCTTTGCTGAGTACACTTAAGAATCTAGTCATTCCCAAAGAAAACAAAGCCCAGGTAATACCGAGGGTAATACTATTAGACTTGTGTCAAATTCATCTCGTTACAGAATTGACTAGGGAACATATAAATAGCATTCTGTTACATGTCTTAAAATTGTTTGGCAATATTTGCAAAATCCTCCCTTGTATACAAATGAAGTTGATTTTTCACTTTATTAATACCACTGTTATAGGCTTTACAAGATAACATAATAGAAGTGATGTATCCGATGTTGAGTCAAGATCGGTATATGGTAGTTTTCAAGCTCCTGGGCACATATAGGATGGTCATTGACGGACAGCCAGAAGCGGCTTTAAATTTATTGTCACGTAAAGACTTTATTGAACGTTTGGTGTACTGGTGTTATAATTCGGATCATCTTGGTGTTAGGTAAATATGAGTATATTAAATAGTACATTATTTGAAGCTCCATTTGCATTGTATTAAAACGTGGATCAGTATGAGAAAGAAATGAGGGCACTCTTATGGGTTCAATTATTTACCAAAGTAGAAAAGTGTATAATCATCAAAACCATTTTCTTGCCTTCATAGTGGCTTGCCTAACTCTAAGGCCAACTTTTGCGATATGAAGTTAAACATTACCTGATATTTAGAGCACACGCTCTAGCAATTTTTAAAAAACTCTTCTCTACAACAGAAAATATCTCTTTGACAGTTAAGCTTAAATTTTATCATATGTTCTAGTGTCACTTTGTATCATGATTGTGTATGATAATTTTTTTGGCAATTTTTGAATGCCTTACTTTGCTTTTAGAGGAGAAGTACCGAGAATTTTTAGCTGGCTAATCAAGAATGCTCGTTCTTCAGAACCATTCTCGCGGTTCGTATCAGTGAAAGACAGTACCAAATGTATCGTAGAAATGATCTCTTCAAACCACGCAGTAATGCAGAATGAATCGTTTCTCGCGTTGAACATATTGGCCATCGGCTTGGCTAACGCAGACAAGCATTCTCAGGTAACTATAGTTTTTTTTATTATTTTTTTTAGTCTACCACCCTCATTTTTTGGGCTAGTTTTGAAGGGCGCCTCCACATAAAGTTTTATATAAATATGTTGAAGAGCAAAGTATCTTGCATTGTTGGATCCGCGAAAATACATGTAATTTGTGAAAATAAAACAAAAGGAACTGTTAAATTGGTTGTGTTGTGATTTTCTGATTCTGATGATAGATGAAGAAATTATTAAATTCTCTACAAAATATAATGGTCTTTTTAACCAATACCTCCTACTTGTAGGAGGTATTGTTCTAACGATACTTGTGCTTGAAATGCAGGAAAAGAATGATAATCATGACAAGAAGAAAAATTGGAAAACCTGTTTAATTATGCTTCAAGAAATGTGACACATCAGAATCAGAAGCATTTTCAGATCCTTTACAGTCATACGCCACTATGCTATATTAGTCGCTTCTGATTGGTGGATTAACGGCACTTTCACTTTATCTACGGTTCAGTCAGTTTGTTCCAACAGGTCTAGATGGTCTAGTGGTCAGTTTCTGTGTTTGCAATACGCGTTCAGTTCCCGTCGGGGGCAATTCATTTTTTAAGGTTATGTTTGTTTCTTTTTGTAAATTTGGGTTAGTTTCAGTTAGTTACGTCTGGTTACGCCCTGGAGCGAGCGAAGGGCAATGCGTGGAGAGTTAACAGTACTCTAAAGTGACGTTAACCCACCAATCAGAAGCGGCTAATATAGCATAGTGGCGTAAGACTGTAAAGGATCGTATTATGCACATCAGAACGTTCTTTAGGCGCGTTTTGCAAATGTTTTTTTTTGTGGGGGTTGAATGAGACCGAGCCGTCACGCATCACGCGTCATGCTCGGATATGTAACGTAACGCTCCTTATACTGGCATGTTCCCATATAGGTAGAGGGCCGAAATTTTCAGGGATGTAGCCGGGATAAAAAGGAAGATTCTGGACGCACACACATTCTCCCATCACATAGATAGCTGCCGTAACAAAGCATTAAAAATGTTAGGTTTTATTAAAAGAAACACAAAGGACTTCAGAAACATCAACTCGATTAAATTGCTTTACACATCTCTTGTAAGATCACACTTAGAAAACTGTAATAGTGTGTGGAGTCCTTACTACCAAATTCATATAGACAAATTGGAGTCTGTACAACGATATGTAGCATTTAAAAAAGGGATAAGAATGGAAAATATTAATTATGTTGAACTTGAAGAGAGTCTTAAACTAAAGAAATTAAAAATACGTAGGGAAATATGTGATATTGTTTTAACCCTTAACCCACAAAGTTATAAATGGGCAATTAAATTCCCCAGAACTATTAAATAAATTTCAGCTTTATGTTCCTCCGAGGTTTTTAAGAAACCAACGAACTTTTTACTTGTGTCAGCATAGAACTCTTTATGGAGGGAACTCCCCCATAAATAGAATAATGAAAAATGCAAACAAATTTGAGGGGGACTTTTTTAACGAATCGCTGAATTGTCTTAAGATCTTCTTGAAGAGGCATTACAGTACTAATGACTAATGTTTTTTTTTGTAAAGTTCCTAAACATGTTAAGTAATACATATATGATTGTTTTAACTATACCACCGATCGTTCTACTCGATGACTATACTTAGATTTAGTTTATCTAATTTTAGTTTTGTTTCTTGTTTTATTTTTAGTTTTATTTTTAGTACCCCTGTACGAATGGGCTTAGCCCGTGTATTATTAAAAAAAAAAAAAAAAAAAAAAACGAAAAC
>MU183452.1:136433-185680 GCA_016904865.1 Pissodes strobi
TGTACTACCCTACGCGTGATAATCCTTAATAAAGCGCACAAAGCATCCAGGAGTCACACTGAAATCAAGGTTATTGGCTGTCCTTACAGATCTTCTAAATAAAACTATTATGTTTTACATTAGTTCTACACAAAGGTTGATGGAACATTAGGTGAAATCTAGTATTCCTTGATGGAACTGCCAGACCAATAGCGTATAGTAGATCTGGACAATCAACAATACCATTAAAAATTTTGTAAAAATTTTGTAAGTCCCTGCATTGCCTACGAACCTGAAAAGGAGAGAGTGAAAATCATTTGTATAGCAAATCATAGTTGTAATGGTAGTCATCAGGGGATCCAATCCAGCCTTAAAGGCCAAATAACGCAAAAATCTTTTTTGCGCTTGTTCTAATTTGTGAACATGGCATGCATAGAGAGGATTCCAGACTGAAGAAGCATATTCCAATAGGGGTCTGACCAATGAACAATATAAGAGACGGATCGCTGAAAGATTTGTAAAATCTTTTGTACATCTCCTGACAAAGCCAACTATTTTAAGGGCTCTAGAAACAATCTCCGATATATGCAGTTTAAAGGATAAAGCATTGTCAAATGTGACTCCAAGATCCTTAGCAGCTGAAATATTGATCAAGATGGTGTTAGAAATTTCATAGGAAAAAGCTATGGGAGAACGCCTCTTAGAGAAATGCATAGTATGGCCAAAGAGTATATAATGTAAAGAGAGGACAGTAAGACAGAGCAATCAAATTAGAGAGGGATAGATGAGAACTCCGATTTAAAGGGCGCCTCGTATGTTATCGGATTATATCGGACACAATCGTCAAGCAAGGACGATCAGCCAACACAGTGGGATAAATATATCCCGTAAAGGTCAAGTTTAGATTTATTAGGGAGACGTTTGGTTTAGTTTTTTAATTCATATTGTGTAATCGAAATTAGGTGTGTAAACTTTAATTATGATATGTAACACAATTCATTTAATAGAATCTTTTAATAATCACTCGGTAAAATTTTGCTTACCTGCAATACATGCATTTTTCATGGCTTTTCTCAAAAAACATTAATTGTTTTAATTTCATTACTAAATATTCAGAAAATTCTACTCTAAATAATTAAGCTTCAAACTCACTTTCGCGAATTTCGCTTTTTTTTACATAAACTGTCATTTTCAGCTTTAAAATTATTCGCGGTGAAAAATTTTATTTTTTTACGAATTCTACCATAATTGTGAATTAACATCAAATTTCTTGATTGCTTTGCTATATTTATTTGTTTATTCTATTCAGGCATTGGGTTCTTTGGTTAAATTGTAGAATAGATACTTTGACCATTGGATAATAATATTAATTATAATTTTTTTCGGTGGAGATATTATTTTATGTTCCGTTTGCGTCCTTTTGGTAATTATCCTAAAATTACGAAATACCCACCAGCTAAATGACACCAGAAAAGAAAATTTTCGGTTAGAAATATATTTTTAAAATGCGATTTTTGCAATTTAATTGCAGAAATGAGATTAATTGAGCCCATTCTAGACTTAAAAATATATTACTAATCTGCTTACATCTTCCGGTACTTGGACCTAACCTATAAAACCTATTCTAAAGCATAAATTCGCAAAAAAGTTAAAACTATTTGAACTTTTTAGCAAATATTCGCCGACAAAGTTTCGCGTCAATGAGTATGGACCAAAACTTACATTCGCGCGAAAAATCAACAACTCTCAAAAAAAGGCGAAATTTGCGGAAGTGAATATGAAGCTTTAAAGTGAGATTCCAATAGAATTTACTTTTTCGTTGGTTTATCTACATACTAAGAGTTTATCCCCTCTATGTTTTGAATGAAGCTTTCCTTTAAAATAATCGAAAAATATTGATTACACCTTTTTAATTTAAACTGAAGGAAATTCTTATTTGATTAATTAAAGCTTTTAGACGTCCTGACTAAATTTTGATAAAAATTCGCCGGAAACATTAAAAAACTGAATTTTATCACATTTTTTAATTAAAATAAGTTGAGCACTGAGATTTTAAGAAAATGCAAAAATTTAAAGAAACTCAGAGAATTTCAATGAAAATCACTGTATATAAAATTTTATCTTAGCAGAAAGTATTAGATATTTAGTAAATTTTGTCCTCATTTTCGTTATTTGGACCCACTGTGATGAAATCGATTATTCGCCATCTTGTTTGACTTGACGTCAACATCGCCCGCCTTGATAAAAAGGTACATCCAGCAACGTCGCGATATCTCCGAGTTAAAGGGACGAGGTCATTGAAACCGCTGACGAAAGATCAAAGGAAATTCGCCGGCTGTCTTCTCTTTACATTATATACTCTTTGGTATGGCATTTGTTTTTATTTAAATCCATGCAATTCCTTTCACACCAGTCCACAAGTCTGGACAGATCTGACTGCAAGTTGATACAATCAATAGTTGAAGAGACAGCCTTGAAGCACTTCAGATCATCAGCAAAACATAGAAATTTGGAGTTTTGAAAGCAACCATGGATGGCATTTATAAAGATGTTAAATAACAAGGGTCCCAAATGAGACCCTTGAGGCACACCAGAAGGTATTTTTATCTCATTAGACCTAAAATCTCTGACCTTTACTATTTGAGATCTATCAGACAAATAGCTGCCGATCCAGCTCAACAGACCACCACCCAAACCCGCTACCCTCAGCTTCTCCAATAAAATTCCATGATTTACCCGGTCAAATGCCTTGGAAAAGTCAGTGTATATACTGTCTACCTCACCACCACTATCCAAGACACCTAACAGTGTATGTAAATCAGTAAATTAAGCTCGGCAGACCTTCCATTCAGAAATCCATATTGCTGGGGTATTATTGTTGATGTTAACACTGATGTGAGATATTTTGTTACTATTTTCTCAATTAATTTTTTAAATTACATTTAAATTGCAAACCGGCCTATAATTGCACACATCAGCTCTATTGCCTGATTTGTATATGGGGATTAAAAAGCTAGTCTTCCAAAACTCAGGAAAGCAACCAGATTTCAAAGAAGAGTTGAATATTATATGGAGAGGACGGGAAAGTACGAAACTGCATGCCTTTAGAATACTGGGGGGTATTCCATCTGGCCCTCTTGTTAGTTTTTAGATTACAAATCTCCTCATAAATTGTTGATATACTGATATGAAAAGTATTTATACTGATATCATTAAAGGATAAAGATTCAACCACCTGGGAATCTTTTGTTGAGTAAACAGTTTTAAAATAGTCTGCAAATAGATTTGGAAGATCAGGGCCCAGTTGGCAACTCTCATTGTTGTAAAACATTTCTGATGGTAAGTCATTTGAATTATGTTGTGAGTTGACATACGACCAGAATTTCTTCACATTATTCTCATTGACAATAGCATTTTCCGAGCTGGACACAAATTCATTGTAACAAGTCTTTGATAAGACTTTACAATCCGATCTTAATCTTGAAAAGTTAATATAATCGTGCCCACTCCCTGACTCTTTAAATGCTTTGTTTGCTTGCTGTTTTAAAATAATTAATTTTTTCAATTCCTGAGAGAACCATCTTGGAAAGTACCCTTGAGACACTCTCTTTTGTGGTACCGCAATATGTATGACTGAGTAAAGAACATCATATAAAATATTTAGCATATCATTGATAGAACGTTTTAGTAAAATCATGTCCCAATTAACCTCTCCAAGATAGCTATTTAACAAAAGTTTGCTGAATTAAAGTCATAATAATATTCATCTTTGGCTGCCTTAAATAGATTGGTATGGCTACATGATATTCTTAATGTTACAATAAGGGGTGGATGGTAAGCATCCTCAGGAACCAGAGCATCATCTGCCAAATTCACAACTGCAGAAAGGGCATTTGAAAAAAACCAAGTCCAGTGAATTGCCCATGTGGTTGGGAACATTGTTGAGTTGGTACAAATTGTGAAAAGCACACAAGATTGACATCACCTCAATTGATTCTACCTCCTGGAGTGTAGATGGCGAGAGAGCAGAACCGGTCAGATGTCCATGAGGCCCTCGGCTAGTTAAAATCTCCAAATAAGAGCACTGGACATTGGTACTTCTCAGAGAGACTATCCACATTGTCACTGAAAAGTTGGTATTTTTGAGGAGATGATCTTGGTGGGAAATATACACATCCTACTATGGCTTTATTGGAACCAGAGCCAATCTGAACAAATAATTGCTCTAGGCCAGGGCTCGACTCGAGCAATAGAGCAGGGATATCTCTAGTGACAGCACTCAATACCCCACCGCCTCTTGAGGCATCACTGGTAGTTGCATTACGGTCCCTTCTATATATATTATATTGAAACCGCCCAAGCTCGACATCAGACACTTCTTCTGTAAGCCATGTTTCACTGAGCACGACCACTGAGTTATTGTTAGAGACAACATTGGTACGAAGAACACTCAATTTTGTCCTTAGTCCTCGAACATTTTGGTAAAAGATATCCATATTCTGATGATTTTTAGAATGAGAACTTGATAAGGAAGGCCAATTAATTAGTTTTTTCGTACAAAAATAAATGGAGTACCATTTCGATATCTAATACTCACTTGTTCGCGTTTAGCTCTAGTTCTTGAGTTAACTTTATTTCTGCTTCTCTTTGCTTAGCTGTGAGGTCAAAGTTTACAAAAACCTTTTTCCCCTTAAGTTTGAAACGATTTTTCACAATATGGAGAATATCATCTGCTGAATTAAGCACCACGTTCAGTGCACGGGCTTGATTACTGTTGGGTTTGCCTATTCTAGAAAAATGCAATACTTCTGGAGGGTTGTTTGATACCTGTGCAATTATGCCTTCCACCTGTTTTCTGTCCTCACCCTCTGGCACAGTGAAGATCATGAGATTCTTTGACCTTTTTTGGCGTTCTTGCCACTCGAGAATTACTTCTTCCTGTGAAGTTGGGTTAGCATTATATGTTGTTAACCAAGTGGTGGTGGTCTTTAATCCATCTATTTCTGTCTTGACAAGAGACTTCATGTCTTCAAGACTTAAGGCAAAGCATGTTTTCAGACTTTTCATTTCATCTGGGAAATTCTGAATAACATCAGCCATATCAAAAACACTTTGGGTCTTACTTTTGATTTCAGCCAGTTCAGTCTCCAAAGCAGTGACACGGTTGATAAGTTGAATAGTATCGCTTATTTTGGGAACACATAACTTGCATATGTAAGGCATTACTCGGCTACTCAAAGCTATGGTCCTAAGTTCAGTGGAACTTATTCCCGAACATTTTCTGCATAAAGTCTGCTTACAGAAATCACATAGGTAGCCGAAGACATCAGTAGAATTCTTCGGCTCCTTAAAGACACAGCTTTGATTGCAGGTGAAACATGTGTTGGACATTTTAGGTTAGTTTATTTGGTTTCACACGAATTCTTGCAAAATCACTCTGAATAACAATTCCACAGAGAAATACCTCTGAATACTTGACCATAAAGCAGAAACTTACTAAATATTCCTCTTATTTTAATTAAAGTTTGTACAAAATTTATGGAAGCAAAACAAAAACAAACAATCAATTTTGAGGTTAAAGCAAATATTACAATATTACTACCATTGGTGGACTTTGTAATAGTAGGACTTATCTGATTATAGGCGTCGTAATCTATTTGATTGACATTATCTACGGAGTCCTCTAGGGAGTCAAGATTTGGGGTTTCTTTGACATCGAATGTCGCTGCCAATATTTTAAGATCTTGATGAATAATTATTTTTTCGTTATAAGGTAATGTTTTTGGGGGTAAGCCCCTCTATTAAAAATCAAAGGCATTTTTTCAATTTCTTCTATGCTGTCATGGTTATTTTGAGTTGCATCAAAGGAGTCTGCAGGCTGAGGATTAAAAAAGTTGTGGACTTTTTTAAGGATACCATTGTTTTCGCATTTGTGCAAAGCTGAATCGTTTTCCAGTTCTTGCATTTTATCTTCACCTAAAATTTCAGAAAAGTCCTTTAAATTCAAATATTTTTCCGGAATCCTGTTGTTTTCATTGTGACCAGTCACTGTAACACTTCCTCTCAAACATTTGGTGTAATCAATCCTGTCTGGATTCCATGGATATAATCCGCATGCCTCAAAACCTTTCGCAATTATTTCTGATTTTAAATTAATTAGAACTTTGTTGAGAATTGGCGCAAAATGTTCCTTCCCAAATTTGGTATATGGATTTTGTCTTCTCCATTCCATTACCGCTTTTTTTCCAACCATTTTTAAGCGATTAAAACTCGATACATCTGCGGGTTGCAGTATACGTGTAGTATTGGGATATAGCGCTATTAATACAATATCGAGTCTGCTACATAAGGTGCTGACTTCGTATGTCAGGTGGGTCTTATGCGCGTCTAAAAATAAAATTATTAGCAATTCAATACCCTTTTCAATTATGTTTGGATGCAGAATATTTTCTAAATAATCTACGAATATTTTGGCCTTCATCCAGCCATTGTCACTTAAACCAATTCCCCAGTGGTTTGGAATGCTCTTTTGAATGGTTGCGCTTAATCGCTTATTGGGGTGTATAATCAAGGGAGGAGTGATATCGACAGATGCTGAAAACGTAAACATAACAATTAAATTTTGCTTTGCTTCGCCCTGATCCATCTTCCACCTCGTATACGTTTCTAGCTCCTAGAGCGGCAATAACTTTCCCAATTTAGGGCAAAAAAGAAAACAGGCTTCGTCCCCATTAAAGACACGGGTAGGATCTTCTAAAATTGAAAAATAATCTTTTTCTTTTAGATAGTGCTCTATTTGGCCAAACCATTTCCGAATATCAGCCTCTGATGCACTTGTTACGGCTTCCGAAGTTCGATGGACTAATATTGGATGTCTTCTTATAAAAGCATCATACCAGTGTTTCCCGGGCACATTATTTTTAAAAGGTGTATTGCGTTTAAGAATCTATAAATGTTTCTACGGATGCCTGAATGTGCTCCTTTCTTCGAAGAACGCCCTTTTTGTGACTTTCAATTATCCAATTAACTAGTGACTGCTCTTTTTCCTTTGTTAGAACTGGGCAAGGACACTTTTCAATTTTTAAAAAATTTTCGCTCAATCTAAATTGAAGAGTTGCTCGAGGAACTCCAAATTTTAGAGCAGTTGTCTTTTTTGATGTCCCATTTTGTATTTCGTCTAATGCTTTTTTGACAGATTCTTCAGAATATTTCTCTTCGTATATATTTCTTTTTTTAATTTTTGACATCTGAAATATAAAGTATCATAAAATAAATAAGCAGTTAGGAAGGAGGGCAATGATCAATACTAAATAGAATATGGCAACCATTGGGGAGAGCCGAGACCAGTAATTGGCCCCCCGTGCCAACGAATAGAATTTAACCTAATTTTGACCCAGTAATTGGCACCCCTCATATTTTATTAAAATGAACGTAAACATTTTAAAAATTAAAAATTCATTTTTATGCACTTAATATCAGAGCAAAATACATGCAACAACGCAACAGCATTATTATAACGAAATACTTACCGTCTTTGACTGGTTGTTGCTTAGCAATTTTCTAAGATTCTGGCACTGGGCACTCTTCGCGGGAGCACGACAAACACCTGCAACTGCTCGGCCATATTAAAAATAATTTAATTGTGCTCAATTTGGGTTGTTAGATTATTTAGATTTGTATGAAATTTGAAGAAATTACTTTGATACACGAAAAAATGTTAAAAAATAGTCAAGGGTGCCAATAACTAGTGCAGTGCCAACAATTGGGGGTTTTACCCTATAAGTGAAATCTCAACACTTGATATTTTATCATGCCCTAAGAGATGGAATTTTTATCTTTTCACTATAAAGGGCTGTACAATTAATAGGTTTGACTTAAAACAATAGCTGTCATGGAACCTCTTCATAAAAACCCTGCGGCCTTAAATTTTGTATGGTACTTTTCCACCCAAACAACTAGAGGCGTCAGAATATTATAGGCTTTTAAATTCGGACTGCCATTCCTTTTGCAGTTCAGAACAATCGAGTGCCATAGAAGTGGGGTAAATTTTACAAGCAATAGCATAGTTCAGAGAGAACACTAGTTATATTCTCTTATAAAGCACGTTTGCAAATAGTTTTCAGATATTCGCATTGTACGCTACCTATATCGGAAGCAATAACATCGATTTAGATCGGAATCCCAAATCCTATAGAACCAAGGTTTTCCATAGGCTTGTTGCATAGTGTGCAAAACAGCCCCGAAGAATTTTAGATGATTCAAAATGGCTACTTTCTGTTATTTAAATATAGATTTCTTTAGAGATCGACTGTAGGTGTTATTATTTCATTATTGTGTTGCACATAAGTCAGGCTAATTCAAAATTGTTTCTTGACAAATATCTTGTATTGCCCCCATTATATTGCGCTCCCTATATATTTACACTTAAACTAGTGTCTAGCTTATTCGTTTATTATATTCTCACCTATTTTGGGCCTTAGTCCAGATTTCGAATGTATTCAGTTCATGGTATTTTTTTTGCAGAAGAATACGATTATATATTTTTGTCCATAAAGCCAAAACTTACCAGCATTGCATTAAAACGTACAAAAACCCACAAGCTTTTTGCTTAAGAGCAAATCTAGGAAGATGGTACTGTTCAACTATGATTTTTTATAAAAGTACCTACATTAGATCTTGTGTATGTGAGCGTTCTTTGTCGTAAACCATGTGATTGAAGACAAAAACGAATTAGAATAAACCTTATATTTTTGCACCACTTTATCAACGATCGGTGTCGTTTGTACGCATTTTCTATAATTAGATAATTGTAGCGTGTTATATAGTCTAGCATTATTATGCATTCGCATCTTGAATGTAGTGAAAAATACAGGGCATATCCAAAATGATGTCGTACAGTTTGCTGTTGAATATTTTGTTTTTAACTCTTCCAGTGCATTCACTAACACATGTATCCCAAAAATTGGCCAAAGCTTGTTAGTCACTGTAAAGTGTAATACTTTTTGGGGAAGAATCGCACTGAGGCGGATTTTAGGATGACTGTTCCCGAAATTTGAACTTACTATTTGTGTATTTTGCCAAGCTGCAAAATAACGAAGATCGTAACACACTAGAACTTGTATCATTTAATCAGTTATTGATACGCCCTGTATTGTATACAGATCATTGACATATACATGGCGATTATATTAGTTAGATCCAGCATTTTTTAAATTTAATATCAAAAATATTCATGAAGGTTGCTTATCCCCTTTCCCCTTGTGAGTTTTTCCAATATAAACATGCTCAATACACCTTTCAGCACAAGTTATTAAATTTATAGACAAAATCTTGATCACGAAGATATTAATATTCTACCCTGCAATTTTACATATCCTTTTACAGAAAAAAACAGCCCTGAAGATTGTTGATGGATGCTAAATTTCGATTTCTTATACTTTTACTGGGAATCTTGACTAATTCTACGTAAAAATATTACATCAGTTTTTTCATTAGAGCTGGATCTATCTATTGAAGCCGTAGCACATTTTTCTATTAATAATTAAAAAGTTGTTGATTATTAGTGTTAAAGAACTCGAGACCAAAAAATTTTAATCTACTTTACCTTTAGCGTTTAGGGCTTTTGCAATTTTACCTTTGTAACGAATAGAATTTTGACCTTTTAGATTATAGTTGCTATTTATTGAATAAATAAGTATTTTAATAAAAATTTAAAGACTGCATTTTTTTTCTAGTTGAAGTACTTATTACACCAAATTTAAAAATTTTTGGAATTAAAAGATAACAATAGAACAGATACAACATCCACAATAAATTATTTCCGAAAAAAGGTGGCGACACAAAAGTATTGCATAATATACTATTATAATACAACACATAACAGAAATTATCCGTCACATCTCCGCCGTCCTTCATTACACTTTGTAGTATACAATTTTATCCCAACCGGTACAAGTTTTAAAGAAGTTATCAAAAAACATGATGATTCAGCCGTCCCAGGCCCGGTCGCTCGAGCTCGTCGCCCTGTTGCGTCATTGCAATTTTGTACCGTTCGGTGACAAGTAGTAAAGAATCCGTAAATCGGATCTTTCTTTTGGTTTTAAGAAGAAAAATGCCAAAAAATCGTATTTCAAGACAGTGAAAGTGTTAGTGATACGTCTTGCTCGCAAAGGTTATCTTAGATATATAAAAACAGAAACTATCTCTCGTATAAAAGCAAACTAAATGTGTATAATACTAAACTGTAGTATTATGAATAAATATGGCACTTGTAACCCTTAATTCTTTACTTAATAAAATTAAAATGAAAACACTCTCAAAATTCTAAAACTAACTATATTAGAATAAAATAGAGTGCGAACGGGTTACAGTCAAAAATGCGAATGAATCAGTAAAGGAAAAAATGATATACATATTTTATCTCTCGTCAGCGAGGCAGACGCTATCTTAACAAAATTAAATGTGCTGACTGCGATTTTAATTATTATACTAGCAAACTGTTATTTATGTACGAGGGTATGACAAAACATTGTTACATTTATTAATGTTTTACATAGAGTAAAACCTTTATATCATATAAAGATGAATAAAAAATAGAAACAAAATGTTTATAATGCCTTCGTATTATCACGTTTTCGATATTTGATCCCCGTATGGGGCACATGTGGGACTATAAACTACAATTCGATGCAAATATTGCAAAACAAAATACTAAAAGTTATATTTAATTATGATCCACTGACTCATACTGTAGATCTATATAAGAATTTAAGAGTATGAACAGAATAAACTTATCTACAGAATAGTAAATAAAACTCAAAAATCAAGTATTAACATAATATTTTCAAGGGATATTCATAGCCACAATACTAGAGAGTTTATAGGAAATCGTACTGTTATTAGTAAAATCAAAGAAAATGTTATCGTAGTAACATTTTCTTTGGTAAAATGCAATTATCCTCAATACCAGTGTTCAAATCACTGTCTAAGGGAATAAGGACTATGTATATTGTAATTATTGGTATTACTGTATTAAAAAATTTTTGAGTAAGTCGAAGAGTGTCCTTTTCCACGAAATTAACCCCTAAAAACTAGCCACAAAGGCAAGCTGACTCATAGTTTACGCGCGACTAAATCCCAAGTTGGGTATTATTATGACTTTGTATGGCCCTCCGCGAGCGAAGCTCGCTTCGCTCGCTACGGGGGCTCAATCAACAGAACCCAAAGCTAATCCAACATTAGAAAAAAAGGTAAATTAATAGAAATTTTGCTAGAACGTAGAGAGAGACATGGATTCGTGTCGCATCGCGCGCAGTATTATGGATTATCAAAATGTTATCGTTCGGCTTTGTCGAATCGATGTAATACCGGAACGCATTATTTGTAAACAATTCGTGTTGATATGAGCCGGCCGGCCGGTGAGGAAAAAATTGGAGTAAACATTGCTTGCAGGAGATGTTAATAAATAATAATAATACCTATTTACAAGTTCGCATTTGCAGATGCGAATAACTTTAACTAAAATTGGCCTTCACATTTGCAGATGTGAAGGGCCTCAACAGCCTCCACCCCAGTAGGTATATTATGTTAGAGGCACACTATATCCCTACATTTGCCGATGTAAAGGATATATGTACCGACAAAAATAAAACAGTGCTATGTATTTGCAGATACATAAACAAATAACCATCATACTATTGCAACCCTCTTACATAAGAAGACAACATGCAAGTTCTTGTCTATGGTTCATCATATCCCGTTTTCCTTACGTGACAGAAATTACAGTATTTGCAGATACTGTAAATATGCTAAAAAATCGTTGCATTTGCAGATGCAGTCGATAGCATAACGAGGGTCAAGCAGCACGCAAAAAGGTGAAGAGTTCGTTGTATTAGCAGATACAATCGATCGTACCCTCCACTGTCTGCAATTGCAGTTGCAGATAGTGAATTTATTCATGAAGCTATTTTCCTGTTCAAAAACAGAAATTACAGGATTTGCAGATGCTGTAAATATGCTAATAGATCGTTGCATTTGCAGATGCAATCGATACCATAAGTAGCAAAACCAAGGAAATTATTTTGCATTTGCAGATGCATTAGAAGATCCTCTCATGCTAGCTGAGGAAGTAACTCATTCGAATCGAGACTTACCAACATCAGAAACAACTACATACCCAGATAGTTTTTAGATGGAACAATTACTTATTAAAGAAAGTAAATAAAAAAAAAGAAAACAGTATGATAGAGAAGTATCCGCCAACTGCAATGTCCTTAGACCACCAAAATTAAATCTTGAAGTAGAAACTGTACTAAATCCTGCAACTGCACGCCAAAACAACTACTTCTATCAATTACGGAAACAACTAGTCCGTGGGTTTTAGCCCTCCTTTTCAATAATTTAAATTAACTAACCGTCTGAACTAATATTATACGTTCAAGATTGGCAGAAATTAAATATAAACAGTTCAACAATAGTGGTGTCAAAAAAGTAACTACTCGTTACTTTATATTCGTTACTATTCAATACCCGAAGTACCGAATACCGAACCGAGAACTCTGTCGTTACTTCGTTACTTTGAATAGAGTGATTACATATTACATTACACGGTAGTCGGCACTTACGGGACTCACCGCTATGGTCGGGTGGTCGCAGCATATTTTGTCGTATTTCGTCTCGTTACTTTGAAATATTTGCAGTGCTGTTCTATTGTTCTAATGAATTTTGGTTATGAAAGGTATGTCGATCAGCGACCTTATCGAATTTATGAGCTAAGGTGACATTAGACCTTATATTAAATTGACTACTTAATTTCAGAGAGGAGAAGTAGTCTGAAGGGATAAAATGTACAAAATATATTATTTTTACATTGTAATTATGACCTCTAAGTACCTGTATTTTTTGATATTTTTTTTTATATTCTAGATATGTTGTGTTTGTTTAGTTTTCTAGTACTTTAGGATTATTATGAGAATTGTTCATAAGTAAATAACATAGATTATAAAGTATTTATATTATTTACTATGTAATAATGAACATTTTTGCAGTTTGCGTTACATACATGTTTTGTTTCCTCGTACCATGTATCTCTGTTATTTCATAATTATGAAAAAAGTTATTGATGACCCAAATAGCCAAATATATGAAGCAAGTGCCTTAACTTCATACACGTTCGTAATTAAACAGTATTTCACAAGAGTACTTAGAATCTTCTTATTAGCCAAATAAAAATTATAATAATTGATAGAGATGAAGGTATTGCAGTAAACATTATGATAAACGATAGTAACCATAGATAAATATTAAGGGGGAAAGTAACGAATCATACAATACCCAAAATATACCTACTAATCGAAGTAATCAAAGTAACGAAGTAACGAATATTTGCAATGATTACTTTATACCAAAGTAACGAGAAGTAACGAGTAGTCAAAAGTAACGAAAATCGACACCACTATTCAACAATAGCGTGGGTACAAGGTTATAAAATCCCCTTCAAGGACACCACTCCAGATTAGCAAAGTACGTTCCGACATTAAGAACTGTGGAATCGCCAACTATCAATCGGCGATTAATGAACTTTTAAAAATCGGGGCTGTCGAGGAATGTAAATCGGTGGATGGCGAATTCTTATCGTCGTACTCACTCAATGGGAAATATCGATTTATGCCAACTTAAAAAACTTAAATAGGTATATGACAGCATCCCATTTTAAACTCGAAGACTACAGGACGGCACAAAATTTAATTTCAAATTACGCATTCCCGGGAAAATTGAACTTAAAGCTGCATATTTCCTTATTCCTATCCACAGTTAGTAGTCATAGGAAGTTTTTAAGGTTCGATTTTTGCAACGTACTATACCAGTTTAATTGCGTTCCATCTGGTTTATGTACAGTTCCAATTCCATATCTTTTCACAAAACTTTTGAAACCAGTTGTAAGATATGTGAAATTAAAGGGTATAAAAACTGTACTCTATTTAGACGATTGGCTTGTTATTGGTAATTCAAAAGAGAATTGCTTAAAAGTATAAATAAAATTACACAAACATTACAAGATTTAGGATTAATAATTAATTCCGAAAAAAGCGTTGTTATTCCCGCGCAACAATGCCCATTTTTAGGGTTTATTTATAATACAACTAACATGACAATAGCCTTAACTCAAGAGAAAAGGGAAATAATTTATAAAGACATCCAAAACATTAAAAAAAAAACAAAAAATTAAAAGAAAATAAAAAAAAATAAAATAAAATAGTAAATAAAAAATATCTGTAAAATCAGATTATTTGCACATCTCGTCGGAAAACTAGTTGCTGCTTGGCCAGCTGTACGGTATGGCTGGTTACACATAAAATCTTTAAAGAGGCAAAAATCTTAGCATTAAAATTAAACAATAGGAAATGTAACTCAAAGATTAAGATAACTTTCACTATGGAAGATGATTTGAATTGATGGTTAAAAAACTTAATGATGCCTGTTCAAAGTTTTTCTTAACATAAATTTTCTTTAGAAATATTTTCAGATGACTCACGAACCGATTGGGGCGTTTTCTGCAATGGGAAAAATCACAAGGGAATTTTGGAACGGAAAAGACTGGCGTTCACATAAACATCCTAGAACTTAAAGCTGCCTTTTTCGGCTTAAAATGCTTTGCAAAAAAAATTAAAAAAAAAACCTTCTTGCATAAACAAAATGGGCAGTGTACGATTCAATAAATTAAATAGTATAATAAAAGCTATTTCGATATGGTGTGAAGGCAAAAACATCTATATTTACGCTTCATAAATCAAAAGACAATAAGGAAGCTGATCTAGAGTCTAGGCGTAATTCTACGGAGACAGAGAGCTTTTCTACAACAAAGCGTAGCTAAAGAAGCGATAAAAGTGATTATTTCTTCATTTACATTTACAGATACCCTCCTTAAACAATACGGAAATATTTACAATAAATGTGGGAATTTCTGGTTTTGTAAGCACCAACAAAAATATAAAAATAACCGTAAACTTATTCTTGAGTTCCTAAACATTCATTTGTCTTCGTGGTCATCCTACTTTACCATGAACTCACACAAATCTGCACTTTCTCTAATTTGGATATAAAAAAAAAAGAAGATAATTGATATTACCTTATTTTATTAATCAACCTGAATTATGTATAGGCCCACTATTAGAGACTTACATAAAACGCACAAAAGGAAAAAGGGCGCTACCAGTCAATAAAAGGTGAATAGGTCGTTGTATTAGCAGATACAATCGATCGTACCCTCCACTGACTGTAATTGCAGTTGCAGGTAGTGAACATACCTATTTTTCTGCTCAAAAACAGAAATTACAGCATTCATAGATACGGTAAATATGCTAATAGATCGTTGCCTTTGCAGATGCAATCGATACAATAAATAACAAAACCAAAGGAAATTTAATACTCACTCACAAAAAGCCCTATCATCCAGCCAGCAGTTAAACTATTAGCAGATGAGTCAAGTGAATACTAAAAACCAGCCGTATAACACGGAAATCTTTGGGGCACGCAGCACGCGACACGTGGCAACTTCGGCAGCTCAAGAATGGAAGTTACATTACAAACCACTCAGAAGACAGCTGGCTGGACAGAAAAATCAAAAGTATTCTCAAAATTCTATAACAAACCTATCGCGGGTAATCCCACTGAATTTGCATCTTGTTTATTGAACCATAATTTCTAAGGAATCATATTAATATTAAGTTACAATTATAACTTACTTACCAACTCATTATCATATTACATAAGAATATTGGTATAGTATTAAAAATAAATTAATATCAGTTAAGCGGTACACATGTGTACCTTCATATTTATACTATTAAATCTAATATCTATAAATTTGGAATTTAGTTTATAAAAAGGGCCTTGCAAATCTAAGACCACATAAAATCGCAATTTTCAGTTAATGTAGATTACATCGCAAATACTTTAAACAGCTACAAAATGTAATGAAGGACGGCGGAGATGTGAAGGATAATTACAAGATCAATCGACTTATCTGTAAGGAAGATCGATAGGAATTATCCGAGCATCTCCATTACTTCATTACAAACCCACCCAGTCTTTACCTTCTCCCTCTCACCCCAAATGCAATGTAATCAAAAATATCATAGGAACCAAAATTGTAATGACGCAACAGGGCGACGAGCTCGAGCGACCGGGCCTGGGACGGCTGAATCATCATGTTTTTTGATAACTTCTTTAAAACTTGTACCGGTTGGGATAAAATTGTATACTACAAAGTGTAATGAAGGACGGCGGAGATGCTCGGATAATTCCGATCGATCTTCCTCGCAGGTAAGTCGATTGATCTTGTAAATCTTACAATGTATTATAAACTAAGACCGCGAGGTGCTACGCTCTTTCTTTTCTTCTAATTGGCGCTAAACCTTCACTCCAGCTTATAGCCGGAGAGCTGATGACAAATTTAGGGAAGGTATTTTAGGCAAGTTGAAATAATAAAACAAAATTATTTTATCAATGTGCGAATCTAGAACCTTCTCAGGAAGCGTGTTTGCGGTTATTTAGCTACTGCGCAGCATATGACATTTGCAAAAAAATCAACTAAAAAAATATGTTTTAGGCAACTGGGATTATTTTTTATTATCTTATTTTAGGGTTATATAATCCAGAAATAACAATCCCAGACTATTTTGTTGGTTTTAAAGTATGACCTGACTCGCTCAAATATATTTTTTATTATACGCAAAACATATATTTCAGGCATTCGAGCTGCGCGTTAAACCCGAGTCACGTAGTCTTTCAGCAACCAATCATAGTCTCTTTCATGTCTATGCCTACGCATAAGGCCTTTTTGTGGCACTCATTTAAAATTTTTATTTGCGTCAGGGAATTATTAAAAACCGTTTTATTCGTCTGGCGTTCTACAAGTATTTTCAGTACAAATTAACAAGCATGCTATAAAAATTTTAGAATGCCTAAAATATATTTTTTGCGTACAATAAAAAATATACAGGGTGCTACAAATTCGAAGCGTTCATGGGGATCTCAGGAACCATAACAGATACGAGGTCGGTTAAATTAAGGCCAAGTTGCGCAATTTGATGTCCAACAAGATGCCTTTTTGAAGTTTAAAAATTTTGAACACTTCCGGAGATATTCGGAAAATACGAAAATTTCCAAAATTGTTTTTATTTTCTTCTGACGTTATTTGAAAAAATATTTTATAATAAATAACACCTTTTCATTGCCACTTTTTCCCCTCTACAAGGAGGCAATGTTAAATTTAAAATCCGACGTTTCGCCTTCGAGCAACCATCATCAAATTAATTTTTTAAAATACGGTCCTGGATATATTTTTTTGTTTTTCGTTGCCTTTTAGCCTCCGTACGGCAATGACGTATCGCAAACAAAAGAGAAATTCATAATTTTATGAAATATTCGCCCTAAAATGTATGAATCGCCCATCTAACACATTATTTTATTTATAAATCCGTCCATATTCAACACATTGAAACACGATTAAATTGGAAACTTTTATACTTTTATGTTGAAATGAGAGTATGGGTAAATTTGGGCTAGATACACAATAATATCAAATTTTTGAATTTGGTTTTTACAGTATGGGTCCAGAGAGAAAAAAATAGGTTTCCTTTGGCTAACCTTTTGAAAAATGTATCACCAAAGCCCTAGATTTTCCGAAACGTTGGACCAGGGAATCTTAGTTTTTTCTTAACCCACACCCATAAAAAGCTAATTTAAAAACTATTAGAGGGTTGCAAGAACTACCTAAGAATAGGAAAAAGGTAGGAAATTAGGTTTTGTTTAAAATCTAAAATCTCACAAATGTTAAAGGTCTTGTAAACAAAACTTTATTAACAAAACTAAATTTAACTCATAAGCAAAACGCTAAAGTATAACTTCAGTGTTTTTGCGAAATGGAAATTCAACATTAACATAAAAATAGCAAAAACATACAACAAATAAATATATAAATAGGTTATTTATTTATGTATTTATTTTTCGTATCTTTTTACTATTTTTATATTAATGTTGAATTCCATTTCGCGAAAACACTGAAGTTATACTTTAGCGTTTTGCTTATGAGTTACATTTAGTTTTGTTATTAACATTTTATTTACCAAGTTGTAGTGAGATTTTAGATGTTAAATAAAAGCTGATTTCCTACCTTTTTCATTTTCTTAGGTATTCCTTACAACTCTCTAATAATTTTTAAATTGGCTTTTCGTGGGCACCGATTAAGAAACAAGAGAGACTAAAATTCCCTTGGCCAACATTCCGAAAATCTAGAGCTTTGTGGGTAAATTTTTCAAAACCTTGGCCAAAGAAAACGTATTTTTTTTTTATATCTGAACTAATACTGTCAAAAACCAAATTCAAAAATTTGATACTATTTTTTTATCTAGCCCAAATTTACCTATACTTTCATTTCAACGTAAAAGTGTAAATGGTTCCAATTTAATCGTTCTTCAATGCATTGAATAAAGACGAATTTATAAACAAAAGAATGTGTTAGACAGAGATGGTCGATTCTTACATTTTACAGCGAATTTTTCATAAAATTATGAATTTTTGTTATATTTGCATTACGTCATTGCCTTAGGGAGGCTAATAGGCAACGAAAATCAAAAAAAAATCCAGGACCGTATTTAAAAGTATTAAGTTGATGATAGTTGCTAGAAGACGAAACGTCGGATTTTAAATTTAACAAAGCCTTCTTGTAGTGGGGAAAAAGTGGCAATGAAAAAGTGTGAAAATTTCGTTTTTTTTTCGGATATCTCCGGAAGCGTTCATATTTTTTCAAATTTCAAAACGGCATCTTGTTGGACATTAAATTGCGCAACTTTGCCTTAATTCAACCGACCTCGTATCTCTTACAGTTCCCGAGATCCCCATGCATGCACTCGAATTTGTAGCACCCTGTATTTGAGCGAGTCAGGTCATACTTTAAAACCAACAAAATAGTCTGGGATTATTATGTCTGGATTATATAACCCTAAAGTAAGATATTAAAAAAGAATCCAACTTGCCTAAAACATATTTTTTTAGTTTATTTTTTGCAAATGTCATTTGCTGCCCAGTAGCTAAATAACCGCAAACGCGCTGCCTGACTCAAGGTTCTAGATTCGCACATTGATAAAAATGTTTTTTTTTATTATTTCAACTTGCCTAAAATACCTCCCCCAAATTCGTCATCAGCTCTTGGACTATCAGAAGGAACCGGGAGTGAATAATTTCAAATTAACCGAGAAATTTAAAGTTGGAAAATTTAAAATTAAAACTATGAATTTACGAGTGTCGATGAGTAGGCTAGAACGAGTTGTGCCATCTACAAGCCCGTGGCGCCTTAAATAAATAAAACCCACCCCTACTCTCTGACATTTGAGCTAGGGCCTAATTTGTACGCTCAGCGACAACTCGTTCTAGTTGAAATATGAAACTCGTTTTAGCTTAAGCTGTAACAAATTGAACAGTTGTTTGTCACTTTATAGGAAATACTAGCGCCAATGTGTGAGGATAAATTTAGTTGGACACTAATTTGTAGTGAAAGTTAATTTATTTAGTTTAATTAAGTATGAGATTCGTTTTTTCTGAGGGGGTGAGTTGTCTCTTTCATTAATTATATATTTTTAAATTGTGGGCGCCAGAGTTCTTAGAGACAATGCGAACAGAAAATGAATACTTGGATATCAATAACTATAAAGATAAGAATGTCAGAAATTTGTCCTTATAATTCGAGTCTCACAGATCTCAATCTTGCGGTAAAGTAAACAAAATAATTTTAAAACAATAATATATTAATTTTATAATTAATTTACAAATATGAAATTTGAAAAATTGAAATCTATATAATCAGATGTAAATATAGCTTATGAAATTTTAGTTTTTGAATAAATTGACTAGCAATGAGAATGAAAATTAATGTAAAAGATTAAAACGAAAATAGTGGTCTTTACAAATTTATTCCCAAGTTAAATTGAGTTAGGGCTTACTGGTCATCTCAGTGTCGGCTCCCTCTACAGGTCTGGCACAGCGACGTGGACGAACACCTGCTACTTGCCAAGCACGATGTTTTCTTCAGCCAACAGTATTCACATGCACAAAAAATAATCCAGTCTTAGACCAATGTATATCACTTACAAACAAATTATTCAGGGAAATATCCTGTGGATCTCAGTTGGACGATTACACAGGAGGAAGTAATCAACAATTTGAAAATTTACTGGTTAAAGCAGGTATAATCGAAAACTTAAATTACAATTTTAAGTTGAGCAAATATTATAAATAACTACTGTTACTCAAGATATTCTTCTTCTTTACTTTAAGACATGAAATTCAAAATAAATTATGACTGAAATTTAAAATTCAAAAAAAATTATGAAACTACGTTCCAAACAGTGGCTCTCGGCAACTCTAAGTAAAAGATAAATTGAATTTAATGATGAATAGAAAAATACAGGTACAACCTCTCTATAAACGAGTCTTATTATAACTCCAAATAAGTAATTTCTATTACTTTTTTATATATGGCCCTTGGCACATAAACGATAATTGATAAATAGAAAAATAGAGGTACAACCTCTCTATAAACGAGTCTTATAACTCCAAATAAGTAATTGCTATTACTTTTTATATATATGGCCCTTGGCACATAAACGATAATTGAGCGTAATTACGCCTCAATTAATTAAAGATAAAGATAAGGTAATCACTATCTCGCATTGAGATCGGGACTTAGATAAAAGATAAATAAAAAAGCAGGTAAATTTACACATGTGAGCTTAACCTCTCATAAATACAAATTAATTTCGATACATCATTGTTGAGACGCGACAGGGCAAATCCTAATAATCATATACGTGATGTTACAAATAAACTGAAATATTTAATGAAATAAGCCTGAAAAGGAAAAATATTATAACCAACAATTCAATTTACTACCTTTACAGGAATATATAAAATCCCCTCCGAGAATTTCCCAAATAATACTGTTCAATTTAAATGAAAATACGTAAAATATTATGCGTGACCGCTAAACGATGAAATAATTACGTTCTCTGCAAATTTGGACTAAACCTCTATCAAATTACATGAATCTGACTCACGAGAGACAAAATTATTCACCAATAAATCGGTATTTTTACCGAACGGTCACTACAAAAAATTAAGATTATTGAAGTTGTAAGTTAATCGAAAGTGTAATATAAAAATGCTAAATTCTTGCTTTAGCAGAATATCATTAAGCGAATCAGGAACAATTATTAATTATGTATTTAAAAAATGAAAAAATTAGTGAAATATATGCCAGATGAATAAAATATTTCAAGATCAAAAACTAGCACTTACCCAGTCAAGCGTCGCCAACAAGATAAACGACCTTGCTTTCAAAATTCAAGACTTTCAACCTCTTATGATTTTAGATGCTGTATTTTCAGTTGCTTAATACGAAAAAAATATAAAATGTTTGAAAAAAGTCAGTGGCACACATTTTTTTGGTCAATAATATTCGGTATGATGCCCCCGGGACGCCACTGGACTTTATATTTTTAATCTAATTAAGGCTAAATGAGCCCCTTATTACTACAGATAACACTGCCAAATTTCAACAAAATCAGTAAAATCATATTTAAGATATTAACAAAAAACTGATTTTTTATAAAAAGTTTGACACCCTGTATCTTGGAAACTATGCATTTTCGGACACATGTTCATATGAACATTTTCTCTTAGAATATCATAAGGAATCACTCCAGTAAGTTACGTACCGTACTTCTGAAACACCCTGTATATATATTTGTTTTTTTTAATTGATTTTAATTGACATTTTCCTACGTAATTTAAGTTTTATTTGTTACATTAAATGAAAATTAGTTATATTATTTTTTAGGTTAGTTTCTTTGTCAATAAGGAATGTTTATAACTTGAGACAATAAAGCCAGTTTGAGTTTGAATTTGTTTGAGTTTAGTGTGTGTGCCACTACCATAAAAAAAGAAGAATGAAGGTACCTCTGATCATAGCAATGAAACACATGATTACCCGGGACATACTGAGACCCTACGCTGCATCTCCCGTATATAAGAGATTAACATTTGGCCAGAAGAACTACGAATATAGTGGACGAAACGAACTGATTTGACTTATGCCCCAATAGTGTATGCATAAAAAATGGTTGGCGGCTTTGCAGTGCTGCAGTCACTCTGTGCGACTTCAGCAAGGCCTTCGACTGCGTCGACCACCTTACAACTCCCTTTCAATTGCAAAACTTTTTTAGGGTTAGAAGAATGAGCCTGAATTATCTTTGTCATAATAGATGACACTGTGTTAATTCTCACAGGTGCTCTCAGATCAAGGATATCAACCATGGAGTCCCTCAGGGCTCAGTATTGGAGTATTTATTTTTTTATCATTTATAATCTCTATTGTTACCTCTTTCCGGATAGTTGCTTCCTATCTGCACAATATTGTTATGTATACACAGGGAACCTGGAGTTTGAAGTACACCTCTCATATAGAATTTCACTTTGGCGGAACGCTGCTGACTCAGGAAGGACAATTTGAATTATATCCAATGTTGGCACCACAGACTACTGTCGTAATTTTTTCAGAAGGTTGAACATATTGATAAGAATAAATATGGTATAAATGCTAACGGTGACTATCTATAATACAAGAAACGTTCAAGTGAGATCTCGTATGACTTGAGGCTCAAAATCTTAGTCTAAAATGTATTGAAGTCAAAGTCAGGGAGTTTGTGATTGAACAGGTTGTGGTTCTGTCTAGTGTTTCGGTCTCGACGAGACTAGTCCAGGTATCGTCTCGTCTCGAAATTCGAGACCGATACCGAGACGAGACTAGGAATTATAACTCGAGACCGTGAGTCTCGTCACGCCAGTCTCGATAGTCTCGTGTCTCGAGTATTGAAATAAAAATAATTTATAAGTAGGATAGTACGAAAATAATGTTTTTTTAAATTATAGGTAACGTACAAAAAATAAAAAAATATTTAGGTACACGAAAATCAAAGAAATCTCGGAAAGTATGTACGTATCTAAAGTACAATTTACTAGTTGCCTACCTATATTTATGACTAACACAAAAAAAATTCAAAACAGGTCTAAATTATAGGTAACGTACAAAAATAAAAAATATATAAGAATCTAGAAGCACGAAATAATATTATTTCGAATTTTGAGGAATACAGGTATCTACGAGTGTACATCGGGAATATCCTTCAGGTCACGGCATGACTGAAAAAATGTCAGCATCAGTTCAATAGAGACAAATTAGCCTTTTAGAGCAAATGTCAACGATTTATTTTATTGCAAGTTAGGACACTCCAAAACTAATAGCTTCTCAAAAATCGTAATTTCGTGGGACTCAGTCAATTTTCGATCAGTTTGCTCCAGTAGTTCGAGAAGTAGAAGCCAAACAGGTTATTATTCATTATTTCTTGAATCCTCCCATCATACGTTATCTTAACTACCGCAGAATTTCTTCCTGGCGAATTTTGAACACAATCCTTTATAATTTATTCTTCCTTCGCCATTTTGTCAAGAATTTTAAAATTAAGATTTTTGTCCTCATTTAATTTTTTTACTTTTTATTCTTATTAGGCGTTGGAGACTGAATAAAAGAAAGCTAGGATTGTTTTGATAGTATATTAAAAACATAAACGTGTTTTTAACATAAAAATATATCACTATGAATCTAGAAGCACGAAATAATATTATTTTGAAATTTGAGGAATACAGGTATCTACGAGTGTGCAGGGTTATCCAACGAGGACTAGACGAGGCGATTTTTGACTTTCCCTATACTTTTATAAAAAAAACTGAAATAGCCATTTTATGTAATTTTCTCTCGCGAATTCGGATATGTTCAACAAAAAACAAGTCACTTTGGTACTTTTTTAAATGAAACACCCTGTATATTACTACATTTTTGGACTCTCTAGAAAAATCTAAACACATTTTGTTTATAATATCCTATACCTATCTTTAGCTGTTTACCAAATATTGACAGTTGAAAGTCGGGCATTTTGACACTTTGACAGGCTCTAAAATCTAGACCGCACGGGATCAAAGAAAACGGTTTGCACATTCCTATCTTGGGTTTTCATAAGCTATCGAATGATAGTAGCTTTGAATTTAACCGGAGGTTTAAAAGTTCCGGTTAACTTTATCTGCAGGTTAAATTCGAAGATACTGTCATTCGATAGTTTATGAAAACTTAAGAGGATAGACTACCGACCTTTATTGATATTAGGGGAGAGTCGGGGCACACCTTAACAAAAAATTATATAATTTGACAAAAAATACCTCTATTAGTAATTTTTATAACTGAATAACACTTTATACATTACCACATAAACATATAAAAATCAACAAAACTGTACCTCACAAAATAAGCAATGAATTCTTCCAACAAAAAAACTGATCAATTTGAAATTCTATATAAATGGAGGGTATTATCGGACACATAAAAAAATCGTAACAGTTATCACATTTGTAATATGATTGGCCCTTTTCTGCATCTGAACATGCTTCGTGGATCCAACTCTTGCACTCGCAACACTGGATCCAATTTTCTTCAAAAGTTTCATGACAAATTGCGCAATAAGTATCATCTATAGATTCTTTATTTCTCTCTTGAGCCAATGTCGCTGCTTCTTTTTATTTTTCCGTTCTTTTCTGTGTTGTAGATTTTCTGACTAAGCTATCGTTTTTGCTGCTAATGTTTGTCCTTACCTTTTCAACTTTCTTTTTATCTTTTTTCTCCAGTTCGTTCTTTTATGCCCGGCTTTTTTAGTATTTATTCTACGTTCGGCAGCATTGGGCGCTGGTGATATTTCTTTGGGAACATTTATACATTTTTCATCATTTCGGGAAGTTGATGGTAGGCAGACCATCTTAGAAGCTGAAGATATGTTCGGAGTTTCTTTGGTGGGAGTTTTTTGCCCCGGATATTCCGGATCCGCTTGGATTTTGTCATAATCGTCATTTCAAGTGAAATGTGTGGTCGGAGTTTCTTTAGTGGGAGCTATTTGTCGAGAATATCCTGGATTCCCTCGGGTGTTGTCATTATCGTCACTTGTAGCAGTAGACGGTGCCAAATCCATTTGCGAAGTCAAAGGTTGACAAGAAGGTGAGTTTTCATTTCTAGCCGTCTCTTCTGATACATCTACTTCGCTTGGTTCAGGGATATCTAGACCATCCGATGCTATAAAATCCAAGTCTGTAAATACTTTTCGATTAAAGGGGAAAATGCCAGTACCAGTAAAGCCATTTTTGACTAGATCCATCCTACAAATTTTCGTAAAGGCTTCGTTTACAAGTCCTGCTATTTCATAATCAGTTATCCTGATGAAAGGGTTCTGCCTCATCCATCGAGAGGCTGCCTCATTATACGACCTTTAAACAGCTTTATCACAGTTCTATCTAAGGGTTGTAGCTTGTGCGTAGGCGGCAAGCTTAACATGTGAACGTTGTTTGCACGGGCGAATCTGATGACTGCAATGGCCATCATTATATTAGGAGGACGGGTTGATCTTCAATTGTGTTTCCTCTTCATTTTTTAGTCGATTTACTTTGTCAGCAAGCGTACTTTTTGGAACACCATACCTAAGTGATGCTTGAAAAGTCATTTTGAAGCATTTTTTCAACGGCGCTACTCATACGCTCTTCGTGCCATTTGCCACGAATAATTTTCTTCACAAACTTGGGTATTTTGTAGGTCCTGTAACAAAATATTGCAATGCATCTCTCGTCCGATAATACCCGACAAGTATGTGTCCGATGATACCCGACGTGCACGTTGCAAAGCTTTTTTTATAAAACAGCATTCGATTAGCTTCCCCGCTCTATTGTCACATTTGCATGCTTATTAATGACCAATAAATGCCTAGCAAAATAGGCGACACTAAAACACTTACCAATCCGGGAAAAACAGCCAGTAAAGCTTTCCACTGTCTCCTCGTGTACGAGCAAAATATCAACAAACTGAACCACACTTCTATACCCGTCAACTACTTACTGGGCCCTACTGAAGATATGTTATTGGGTACGTTGGTATTGTTCGTTCGCACATCTTATGGGAGCGGCAAAGATAAGTATAACCGAAAATGACACGTATCCGATAATATCCGCTGTCCGGTGCTACCCGACTCTCCCCTACGTTTTATTCCAAAACGAAAAAAGTTAGAATCACGAAATTTGGTGTGCGGCTTGTACATTCGATTGACTAGAAGGCATGGTGTTTAAAAATGTTATTAATTTTTTTATAACAAATTTTGAACCGGTTTTTTGTTGAAAACGTATTTTCACGTTCGATTTGCTTGCGAATCAGTGCTAAATATCTGGACTATTGTTTATTGAAGTGAAACTTCTTTAGGCGCGCTCTCTTGATAAGCGCATTTCGACAACTTTATAAAATATGTGTTATGCTGAGACGACCGTTATAAAATGTGTGACGAGTACGTTATAAAATATGTGTTAAGTCGAGGCGAACATTACCAATGTACGATAAGGCGAGGCGATCGAAAGTATAGAGGCCCGTCCACAATTCAAACCAAGCATGGGATAATTATGATTCATCTTCGCCTCTTTCACGTCATCCGCGCCAAACATGCCTATCTTTCTCTGACAAGAATCGATCGTTGAACGGGCGGCAGTTTAATTCTGGTGTGTGATCGCAAGCACACTCAATTGTTTTCTTTCATTATCTTTTGTATTATCTATTATGTGTTATTTCACATATTATATCGTCTTTGTTTTATTATTTGGGTTCAGAAACAGTGCCGTACTTTGGCTTGGACTTGGAACCAACGCTTTCGCTGTTTCATGAAAAGATATTGATATTATAAATCAAATCCCTATAGCAGAACTACCAGGGGCTTGCATGAGATACACTCTTATATGGGATAATTTTTTGTTTCTATTGATTAGAATAGAGTGAAATTCGGGGCGAAAGAAACAATAATTCGTACATATTTTGAGAATTTATTCATTATGATAAATATTTAAATTCAAATTTTACAAATAATATAATCTTCTCTATTCTATTCTACCCAAATATACTTAAAGTTAGCTCTCCTACGTACAATATTTCCCCTTAAAAACCTATCCTTACTTCTACATTCTGGACGGAAGTTGATATATAATGGGCTGGTTTTATTCCAGACCAAAAAAATCATCTAAAGCAATATAAAAGTGCACTTTTCAAGGCATATGTACCGGGTGTTTTCCTAAGTGACTTACTTCAATCATGCCATTATGCTGTTTTTAAAGGGTAGTGTCTGAATTTATCATAAGGCTTAGTTTTCTTCTCCCTGTGGACCTGGCCAGGAGAATGATTCCCAGCTTCGGTAAAATTTCTACCGATATATGCAACTCTTGATAACTTTACCAGAGATAAACTTTTAAACGATCTAAGTCATTCAGTGAAAGTTTGAGGATTTCGGGAAATTCCAGGTTAGAAAAAAATAATAATTTGAGGAGAAAGGAGGAATATCGCCACATCCGCCAGTTTTTAAATATCTTTGTTAGTATGCCATTGTGGTGAAAGTGTTTTATGCGTCATTCGTTGTAATTTTTTGGAGTTCGAAATTAAAAGGTATGTACCATAATAAAGCTACCACGAAAATAACACGATGCTATCTATCTATACCACCTATTGACCTTCGTCATCTTGCTTTTCAGTTTGCACACAAAAATAATGTACAGAATCCGTTTATTAAAACTGCTGAATTAGCCGGTATGGACTGACTTGAGTGGTTTCTAAGAATACATCCATATAAATAAGAATAAGAAATGTCTTATGAAACCTTAAACTAAAAGTCTCAACAGAGTTGAAGGGTTTAACAAGCAAGAACTATTTTTTATCAAAATCTTGAAAAGGTATTTGAAAAGCACAGTTGTTCAGCTTCAAGGATTTAAGATAAGGACAAAACTGACATTTCGACCATACAGAAACTAGGAAAAAAATACTTGGGCTAAAAGGGCAAAAACAAGTTGGTCGTGTGGTCAGCTGGGAACGGGGCTGTCACTGTCAATTGTGCACTCAGTGCTTTCGAGAATTGCATTCCACCTTTATTTATATTCCCGCGAAAGTCCATTAGTGACTAGAAATGGAGTCGAAGGTACTATCTATAAATATTCAGACATCGAGTGGATAAACAAAATAAGTTTATATTTGAAATGATCTGGCTTCTCTTTTTAGCAAAGCTTATGATAAAGTAGAGATCATAGAAAAATCCGTCTCTAGATTTGGAAGTCCAGGAATATTTCTGCTGAACCCGGATGTTGACTTTGCTCATCATCAATATGGATGAAAACATTACTACAGTTGATCAAGAAAATTCAGATAATTTAAACCAACAAGAACTAAACAAGCAACAAAGCAATATCCGACGTTTTTCAGCCAAGTTCTTCAATTCCAGTCGATGATGATGCAAAAGTAGGCACTTATAGAGTAATAGCACCGTATCCTTCAACCTCAATTAATGACGACGAAAGACCAGGATTTTCTACTGAAGTAGGATTATCAACTGTAGTAAAACAAGTGACCAAGCAACTCTTCCATGCCCTAACTTCCATACGTTTAAAACAAAGCCTCAATATTAAATAAACGAAAACAACACTCTAAGATAAACCAAGCACCTCATTTAAACTTATTTTTAAATCTACTGATAAAAAAGGAAGAAGCTATCAAAAAGAAAATTGTTAAGGAGAAGAATAAGAAGAAACATGCCGAAAAGAGAAGGAATTGCACTAAACGAAAAAAGACCGGAAGGAAAAATAGTACTTTTGACTCGACCTCAGATGAATCTATGGAAAGTATTAAGACTGACGACGATGAGGTGGATGATTTAGAACCTTGTTTAAGCATTCCCCAGTGGGAGAGCAGCGTTAGGGATATTTGTCTTATTCGTGATGAGCCTGGTAAAGATCGCGAGTAATGGTACAGACGTGTTAAATGTGGCAACTGGGCCCATTTTGATTGTTCTGGGTGGGATAGTGCAAAAGATTATTTGGGTGACTAATGTCTCACCCTAAAATATTTTTCACGGCTTCTAATATTTGTTTAAAACATTTTTTGGGATTTTACATTTACAATGAAAATAAGAAAGTTCATGAATGTTGACTTTGCTCATCAACAATATGGCTGAAAGTATTACTACAATTGATTTAAAAAAATCAGATCATTTAAACCAAAAAGAAGAAAACGAGGCAAGAATCGACGTTTTTTTAAGCAAGGTCTTTAGCTCCAGTGGATGATGAAACAAAAGTTGGCCCTTCTGGAGTAATAGAACCGTATCCTTCAACTCCAATTAATGACGGCGAAACGCCAGGATCTTCTACTGAAGTAGGATCTTCAGCTGTAATAAAAAGAGTGGCCAAGCAACTCTTCCGTGACCTAACTTCCATACCTTAAAAAAAGACCCTCAATATTAAATAAGCGGAAACAACACTCTGAGATAAAGACAAGCACCTCACTTACATCTACTGATGAAAGAAAATTGCTAAGGAGAATAAGAATAAAAAAACCGAAAAGAAGTGCACTAAACGAAGAAAGACCGAAAATACTAATATTACTTTTGACTCGACTTTAGATGAGTCTATGGAAATTATTAAGACTGACGACGATGAGATTGATGATTTGGAACCTTGTTTAAGCATTCCCCAGGGAGAGAGCGGCATCAGTGATATTTGTCTTATTCGTGATGAACCTGGTAAAGATCGCGAGTTATGGTACACATGTATTAAATGTGGCAACTGGGCCCATTCTGATTGTTCTCGGTGGGATAGAGCAAAAGATTATTTATGTGACTATTGTTCCCTCTTTCTAATTTTTGTTTAAAAAGGTTTTTGGGGTTTTGTATTTAAAATGAAACGTAAAAAAGTTATGTTACTTTCAGCAAAAAGAAGTATTTACTTTAAAATAGAGCTTGCTCTTTCCAAAGTATAAAATTCGACTATCACTGGCGCGTAAAGTTTTTCGCGATATCTCCTAAAAGTATACTTCGAAGAGATGGCAGTATTTCCTCGTACGGTGGGGTAAAATCGCCAATTGCACGACTTTTTGTTAATGCTTTAAATTTGTAGTCTATGAAAAAAAAAACTATCGTTTCTCTGATAATTACTGTAGACAAATAATTAACCTATCCAATGATGCAGGCAATAGCCCTTAATTTTAAAATATGTAATTTGCTCAAAATGGCGATATTCCTCCTTTCTCCCCTATACTATTATAATAAATTATTATTTACTAATCTTACGTTGAGCGATTGCTTGTTAATACATTTCTTAATTATGTGTGTGTGCCTATAGAAATTATATCATTCTTCTCGACAAAATAAGCAACCAGGAGAAAAACTGATAGACTTGTAGAGCAAAATACTTTGCATCATAATTTATCTGCAACAGTTAAATATAGGAGAAGTATAGGCCACTTAGAAAAATTCCTCGGTTTAGACATTTCTGGACGGATATATTTTGATTGGAATTTTGAGCACAATACAATAGTTCATGCTGAGCAAAAGTTTATTGCTAATTTTTAGCATTTTTATTATCATCGACCCAAACGACATTTTCAAGTATTTATATATGACAAGAGCTTTTTCCTTTGTGAGACAAATTGGCCCCTTTTTCCTTCACTCGTTTTCTTGAATTTCTATATAAGGCCGTTTCGGACCTGACGCAGGTGCTAATTTAGTGACCCTAAAGAAGTTGTATAACCTAACAAACTTGATTTTTAAGTTTGTTGGGCTTTTCAGCTTTTTTAGGGGCATTAAATTGCAAATTAGCATCTGTCTAAATGTAGTAGACAATAACTCTTTACTGATATTAAAAGAAGAATTTCGAACTGCCGCTGTCTTTAGTTAACTTAATTGCACAAAGTTTCAATTGCAATCAGTTTTAAAAAAGGCGAAAGGATATCTGACGAACTTTAATAGAAAAATAAACATTCTTAACTCACAACTATGACAGATAACTTTAAAGAAGATGTTGTTTATGAACTACATAAGCCAGGCAGAAAATATTACAATCGTCGGAAGGTTATAGTAAAAGGTTTAAATGATTTATGACAAGCTGATTTGGTTGAAATGATACCTTATTGGATATTTTAAAAAGCGTTGAAAATCTTCCAAAAACCATTCAAGCTGATATGGGAGAAGAATTTTTCAATAAACATTTTATAAAGTTAATGGTTGATTTTACTTATTCTAATTTAAAAGCAAGTGTGGTTGGAAGAGTGAACACAACTATAAAAATTATAAGGTGGAAAACATTCAGCTTACATGGAAATTACAAATGGATAATTCTTTTAGATGAAATAGTGCAAAAATATACATAATATACACAAAACAGTCTACAACCGGCAAAAAGTCGAATGAAGTTGACCAAAATAATGAAAATGACAGAGTAAGACGCTCACCCGTGACCGAGTTGGGTACAGTCAAGCGCCCACTCAGGGCGCCGGCATTGGTGGGCTTTATTAGTGATTGCCAAATAGTAGGTATTTCTACGCCTTGATTGCTAAAGATCCTCCCATTGCTTTTAATGAAAACAGCTTCTTTAAACTTGCGGTTTTTCCAATGAGGTTCCTTGTGGACCACCCGCGCCATTAATGTTGTGTTGTTTGGATCAAACTTGATCAGCGATCCCCGATCTTGTTGTTTCGTCCCTCTGTGCGGGTCTGCGGGTCTTTGTGTTCTACTATTCTTACATTTAAAGAACGTTTTGTTTGGTATCTGGTAGACACAGTCTTCTTTCTCTTGTTTAGATGAATCAGGTTTTTTTTAAGACTAGTCATAGTGTGAGACCGTTATGATTTCGTAGTGATTAGTTACTCGTGTAATCTCTTTGGACTTGGACGTTCCTTTTACATGCGTATTCGTTAAGAGATAGAGATAGGGTGGCTTACACAGGCGGTCATGCTATATACTTCTCCTTATAACTATTTTGAAGCAGATCTATCTTGATATTATCCGATTCCGCATCAAGAGATGCTTGGCCACTCTCTAATGTAGTTGCTCATTTAGATAACGTTTTAATTATTCCCAGCTTCTTTGTTTGAGAATGGTTTGACTGGACGTTAAAATACTGACCCGTATGGGTTGGTTGCCTATATACAGAAGTATTAATTATAACATTCTTCCTACTGACAAGAATATATAGAAACGGTAGAAACCTGCTGCTTCTCCTCGATAGTGAATTAATTTATCAATAGAATCATATACTGAATTAAAGTGACTGAGAAAGGAGTCTAAATGTCAGTACCATTCCAGATTATGAAAGTGTCGTCGACATGATGCAACCAGATTTTGGCTTTTATGATCGATGTATTAATGGCATTAGTTTCGAACCATTCCATGATTACATTCGCTATCACCGGGAGCGAGTGGGCAGGCCTGTAGGAATTATGTAGACAGTTTTTCAGGAGCTCCATGCTCCATCACTCTTTCCAGGGGCAATGAGGTTCTTTCTGAAAATGTCGTCTAGCCGACTCTAGCCTCAGCGATTTCTCTAACGAAACGTTGATATTCATGCTTCTATATTTTTAAGGATATCCACAAAGTGTTTAGAATTCTTTACAAATGAAGGAGTTTTGTCGACTAATGGCTGGAGAATTTGGAAGAGAATCTCTTGAACTAGTGATAGATTTGAGTATCACATCATCTTTGCGGATTTTTGATAGCCCATAAAGATTTGGTGGCTTATTAGGTAGGATGTTTTAAGACTAGGGGAAAGCTGCAAAAGAGCCACACAAATAAGTTATCCAAACTTGAACGAAGAAGTAAAACGTACAATCGTAAATCTATCTTCCAGGAATCTCTCAAGCTCTGAACAAACAATATTGAGCAAAGGGCTTAACTTTGTCCTTGCTCCCAAAAAGAGACCAACGTTGGACATAAGCTCCGTTGAAACACTACAACTGGATAGATGCAGATGAAATACGTCGGAAGATAAGGGCATTTCTAGAGAAATCAGAAGCAAAGATTACCAATACCACATAGGAAGAACCTACAAAAGGACGAAAGCATCATGATTCTTCCAGCAGACAAGGGCAACGCTACAGTGATAATGGAAGCACAGGAATATGGCCAAAAGATCGACGAAACGCTCGCTAATATAGGTTAATATCTAGTGACGCTACTAAAATAATTGAACTAAAAATCTACTGAACACTGTATGCAATAACAACTACATCCCATATTATAACATCGATCACACCACATCATGGTAAGCCACAACATCTTTGTGGGCTGCCACAAATTCACAAAGATGACGTACCCGTCAGACCTGTGTTAAGAGATTCGGTAACCAGGATATTGCGTAGATTTCTCCTCCAAATTGTTCGGACATTAGTTGGCAAAACTCCCTCATTTGTAAAGAATTAGATCCTTAGACACGTTTGCCAGATTTGACGTTGAAAGTTCGTATACCAACATGCCTTTGGAGGAATCGTTGATCATTGTTGAGGCTAGAGTGAAGGACGACACGACATTTTCAGAAAGAAATTCATTATCCCTGGAAGGAGTAATGGAGATCTTGAAATGCTGTCTACATAATTCCTACTTTCAGGTTAATGACCTATCGATGGGTTCCGCACTCCCTCCAGTAATAGCGAATGTGTACATGAAATAGTTTGAAACTAATGTCATTAATACCAGGATCGTCAAACTCTAAATGTGGTGGCGTTATGTCGACGATACTTTCAGTAATCTTGAATGTAAGTGACGGCTGGTAAGCTGGACTCTTTTCTCAGTCACATTAATTCAGTAAATGATTCCACGAAATTCACTATCGAGAAGAAGAACTGCTGTTTACCGTTTCTAGATGTTCTGGTCAGTGCGAAGAATGGTTTAATTAATACTTCTGTATATAGAAAACCATCCCACACGAGTCAGCATCCAGCCAAACCATTCTCAAAACGTGAATAATTGAAACGTTTTATATAAACGAGGATCTACATTACGCAGTGAGCAAGCATCTATTGATGCTGAATTGGGCAATATAAAGATGGATCTTCTTCAGAATGGTTATATGGTGAGGTCCATAAATGAGATTATAGAGAACTGTAATGTAGAATCAATAGCACGGCCGCCTGAGTAAGACGCTTTCTTTCTCTTAACGATTTCGTATGTAAAAGGAGCGCCCGAAAAGATTAGACGAATCTAATCACCACAATATCAAAACGGTCTTTAAGTCTGGATCAATACTAAGAATTGTCTTAACAAAAACCAAACCTGATTCATCTAAACACGAGAAGGAGTGTGTCTACCAGATACTATGTGAATGTGGAGAGTTGTATATTGAGAAATAAATAAATACAGACACCATTGCATAAGTTCGAAATTATTCTTTTAATATCACTACAAATTAGCACTGTAACCTGTAAACCTGAACAATATACACCCTTGGGCCAGGTCCGAAGCGGCTTCATGTAGAAATTCAGGAAAACAAATGGAGAAAAAGTAACAGTTTATCTCACAAACATGAATCCTCCACAACAATATATAACATATCTGCAGATTTTTCCTTCTTTTAAAGGGACTTTTCACAAAACATCGTATTCAACTACTATTCTTATTATAAGTAAGAAGGTCCAAAGATTTCACAGATTACCAATCAGCTGATTGAAATTTAATTTTAAAAAGGGTCTTAAAATTACAAAGTATTTTTAAAAGTACTTGGAACCCCAAAACAAAAGGCTTAACGCACTTTTATTGGATCTTGGGCACATAGGTTTTGACGGAAAATAGTTTTTTGAATGCAACCCTTTATATTAAAGCATTGTTAATTGTTGACAAAACCCTGCATTTATTTTTGCTTAACAGTGGTTGCGGCGACTATCTTAATCGGATTGTATGTGGGTATAACGAATTTAATATTGAATTAATATAGAATTATTAAATACAGAATTAAGGCCCGATATATCCATCTCTCTGCCCAAGACGATAACTGTCATAAAAACAATTTATTCCAACAATTATGTCTCTGGGAAAATGCCATCATTGGTCCTTAAGAAAGTACAATGAAAATCTATTCTGTCATCTGTCCGTTTTCAGGCCAGTCCTGTCTTGTGTTAAATGACATTTGGTTTCTGCTACGGAAATGGCAAATAGCACGCCTTGCCCAGTTTTGTCGCTAATAAATTTCTCAAATCGATGAAATAATAGTGTTGAACTTTAAAAAAAGGATGTTTTGGTTTTGATGTAAATTCCCTGTAAATATCAGTACATTAACTAGAGAAATATTAAGTAGATGTGAAGTACAGGTTCTGGATAATCCCTAGTGATAAACAGCAGAAAAAAACAAAACGTAACAAAAACAGCAAAAAAAATAGTAAAAAAAAAGAAAAACAGCAAAAAACACAAAACAGAGGTAGTCTGTTTTGCTGTTTTAACTGTCTGTTTTACTGGTTTTTCGCTGTTTTACTGTCTGTTTTGCTGTTTTTACTGTTTTTGTTGTATTTTACTGTTTTTTTTGCTGTTTATCACTAGGGATTATCCAGAACCTGTACGTACTTCACATCTGCTATATTAGGCTTGTAGCTGCCTATTTAGGACATTCCCAAGATTTTAAGTCATATTTTAATAACTAGATTTTAGATGGACATTCTTTATAGTCTTTATACAGTAAAATGCCGTAAAGAGTGAGATATTTACCTTTTTTATTCACAATTTTGAGCCTCAGTAAGTTTTGAGCCAATATTGAGCAAATCGAGTCTCGAATTTCAACCGATAACAATATTTATTATTTCCTTACGATTTATATTTTTCAGTGATTCGAAACCAAACAATATATATCTACATAATAAGTTTTCTCATATAATATACCTACCTAAACCTATCATTGTAATTAATTGTACACATATTTCTACAAAAAGACACACACGTTTTAAGAATCGTCACACTGTGTGTTGAGCGAAGGCACAAAAACACTCGGTGTTTATTTAATCCTATGACTAGACAGTTTTCGTTTGTACGATGAGAAAAAAGTGAGTACACCTATACAGGGTGGAAACTTTGAAATAATCGCAAGCAACTCAGTTACTTGAAGAAACAAAAATAGGGATCACATATAAAAATATAGGATCATAATATGAAGAGAATATTTGTAATAAACGTGATTTTCATGTCTAAATCTAGCTTTTAGTTTTACTTTTGGGAACATGAAGAAGTTAATATTCTTGCTTATATAGCTGGTAACAGAGCTTTTCACCCAATACATCGTAACCATCTCTTACACCACAAGCTACAGCAAATATAAAAAATAATTCCAACCCTCCCAGGACGTTCTCACAGAATAAAAGCGTCATTAATCCGTAAGCGGTGACCTGAAGTCAGACAGACTCTACGGAATAAATATTGTCTAATTACTGTGCCGCCAAGTCCCTTCCTAGAAGTAATAAACGAACGAACGAACGAAGGAATATAACACTTGATACGCTTCAGTCTACGTTCAGCCGTTCTCGAGAATAGAGCGCGTCGCAGTCCACCAGACTCCACGTCACCGCTAGTGTCAGTGTTTGTGTTATATAGTATTTTGAATTATGTTTTAAGAAATACGTATGCTTTTTTTAAGTTGTTCAATATGTGTATATAAAGAAACCTGGGTGTCAAACGATGGAGTAACTCAGAATCAGATAGACCATGTATTGATAGACGACATTCTAGCAGCATCATTGATGCTCGAAGTGTGAGAGGAGCAGACAACGACTCTGACCATATGTTAGTTAGGGCTAAACTAAGAACGAGGCTGTCTACACAAGCAAAAGAAGAAACACACAAAGATCGAGAGATGGAATTCGGATAGGCTGCAAGATTTGGAAGTTGAGGCACGGTACCAACTAACCAAATTCAAGCACTAGAAGAAATGGAGACCACAGAGGTAGTGCATGAATGGCAAGCAGTGAAAGCAGTCATAATGGAGGCGGCAGAAGAATGTGTGGGGAGAAAGAACAAAAGCACGAGTAAAAAGTGGTATGACATGGAATGTGAGGACATATTAAACCAAGCGAATGGAATATCTATCGAAGCCAACAGACCAAACTAAGGAAAATTTTAATAGGAAGAGAGCGGAAGCAAGAAGAACCTTAAGAATAAAGAAAATAACATACCTAAACAAACAGATTGAGAGGATGGAAATAGAGAACAGACAGAACCAGTGCAGAAAGTTTTACAAAGAGGTTAAACTGCAGAGAAGAGGAACAAACATGAAAACAGTTGGTTTTGTGAAAAAGGAAATGGGAGAATTACTTACCACGGAGCAAGACATCATCGGAAGATGGAAAGAATATTTTGAAACTTTGCTTAATACACGCAACGAAGAAAATGAAGAAGTGGCGGAGCATCAAACAGCGGAACTAAAAACCAATATAATAACACTCGAAGAGATCAAAGAAGCAATAAAAGCGCTGAAAAGTGAAAAAGCTCCAGGAAGTGATGGCATTGAACAGGAACTAATAAAAAAAGGGTGGGCCTGAACTACACGCCAAAGTACACCAAATTACAAAAATGATTTGGGAACAAGAGATGATGCCGGCTGAGTGGACCGGGAGCATGATTATCCCAGTGCATAAAAAAGGAGATAAAGAATCATGTAAAAATTATAAAGGTATTTCACCAATCAATGTTGCGTACAAAATATTATCCATTGTACTATTGAAAAGATTAACACCATTCACAGAAGGAATACTGGGAGACTTCAAATGCGGCTTTAGACCTGGCAGATTAACCATTGATCAGATATTCACCATTAAACAGATACTCAAGAAGTATTGGGAGTTTAACCAAGATGTGCTCCAGATTTTCATAGATTTTCAACAGGCCTATGATTCCATCAACAGGAAAGTGCTATGGTCAGCAATGACCGAAATAGGTATCCCAAAGAAATTGGTGTCAATAACGCAGATGTGCGTCAGCAACTCTTACGCACAAGTACGAGTAGGATGTCACAGCTCAGAAACATTTAATATTAATTCTGGCTTAAGACAGGGAGACCCACTATCCCCCCCTGCTATTCAACCTAGCTTTAGAATATTTGATGCGAATAGTTGAAGCAGACTTGATTACAAGCATTTCGGCACGAGGATTGAAGATTGTTCTAGCATTCGCTGACGACGTCGATACCATAGCTCAGTCAATGCGAGATGTATGTGGAATTTTCTGTCGTTTTGAGGAAGCTGCACTGCAAATGGGCCTCAAAGTCAACAAGGACAAGACTAAATATATGGTAATGTCAAGAAATGCCAGAAATAGGGTCAGGCAGAACGTCTATATTAACGACCACAACTTTGAAGTTGAAAAGGAATTCAAGTACCTGGGAGCGATAATTACCCAGGATAACCGTGTTGAGAAAGATGTGGCAGCCAGAATAGTCGCGGCAAACAGGACCTTTTACTCCATTCAACACTTAATAAAATCTAAGCTTCTCTCCAGGAATACTAAGATTCGCATTTACAAAACCATAATCTGCCCTGTGGTGACATATGGAAGCGAGACTTGGACTCTTAACCAAAAAGATATGAATAAACTGCTGGTATGGGAACGTACGATTCTACGCGCCATTTACGGCCCTTTGTAAGAATGCTAACACGCAAGAATGGAGGCGTCGCCATAACTCCAACAACTATTTGGGAAAGAGAGCCTTACTAGGCATATAAAGGCTAATAGGCTTAGATGGGCAGGTCATGTAATAAGGAGCGATGATTAGCGCCTTATAAACACAGCTTTTTGGGGGGAGACCAGCTGGCAGAACACCAGTGCGACGCCCTAGAAATCGATGGAGGGATGCTGTAACGGCAGACCTTAGGAAGATGGGCATTAGACTGTGGGAGGCACAGGACCGCGAAGGATGGAGGGCAATAGTGAATGCGGCCAAGACTCACGACGAGTTGTAGAGCCAAACAAGAAGAAGAAGAATATGTGTTGATTGTTAGAGTAATTTTTTACGCATTTCCAAGAAAGTTAATAATAAATTTTCTTTTGCTTTACTTTTTTGCTTACATTTAGGTTACTCTTTTGATATTATGTAATAAGATATAAAACAAAATAGGATGTAATAGGTTAGTAAGGAAAAATATAATAAATTCCTTTAAAAAACATATTCCATCAGTATTTTTTCAAAAAAAAACGATATACGGCTTTAGAAAATTAAAATACTTTAGATGAGTCTGTCTGACTCCACCTCACCAATTATGTAACTAATATAGGACGTCACCGGTTACGGGTTAATATTATCCTCTGTTTCACTACATAGGGTGGTAATACTGCTTAATGGTTGCGTCACCCTGTATAAAAGCAGTTAATAAAACAAAACCAGTAATAAATCTACTTCATTGTGGCTGTTTTTTACCATATTTATCTTGTAATGGCACAAGAATTGCGTAAATTGGTTATCGTGCCCAATAACGTTAAAAGGAACAAAATTTACGCAGTTTTTGGTCATATTTCCAGCGCTTCTAAAGCGAATCCAAGATTGAGTCAAGCATTTCCAGTTGACACTCGTCCCATCCGTTCGTCGCTAATAACAATCCGGTTAGTTCTTCCTCTCCGACGATAGGCGGAGCCACCACCTCGGCTATGGGTGGTTGTTGGGGCATCGAGGGGGGCACCACAACCTGGCACCTGATAAGAAAAAACATATAATTGGTAATAGCGTGTCGCACAAATATGGTAAGAGTGGAAGCAATAGCTTTTAGATTTTGTATTGAATAAATCTGAAATTGATGACGTACTCCTCCTAGTTTGGGTTATTTGATTTTGAATCTGCGCTTCTTTTCGATCCCCCACCAGGAACATACAGGCTGTCCGGAAATACCGTTCGAATAATTTAAGGAGTGATTCTACTTAAGAAAACATGAACATTTTTCATATGAACTGCATAGTTTCCAAGATACAGAGTATCAAACTTTTTAAAAAAAATCGGTTTTTTATTAATATCTTAAATATCTTCTTACCGATTTTGTTGAAATGTTGTAACGTTATCTGTAGTAATAAGGGGTTCATTTAGCCTAAATTAGATTAAAAATATAAAGTTCAGTGACATTCCGGGGGGCATCATACAGAATATTATTGACAAAAAATGCGCGCCACGGACTTTTTTAAACATTTTATATTTTTTCCGCATTAAGCAATTAAAAATAAAATATTTTTGCTTCTGGAGTTGTTTTCGTATCTTGCTTCGTTTTAGAGAAAAAAAAATCAAAACCAGTTTATTACATTTCTGAATTTTTTTTTTTAAATCGGTTTTTTTTAATATCATAAATATCCATTGACCGATTCTGTTGAAATTTGATAGTCTTGTCTGTAATAATAAGGAGCTCATTTAGCTTAAATTAGATTAAAAATATGAATCCAGTGGCGTCCCGGGGGGCGTTATCGTCATACCGAATATTATTGACAAAAAAAATGTGCACCACTGACTTTTTTTAACATTTTATATATTTTTCGTATTAAGCAACTAAAAATACAACATTTTTGCTTATTGAATTGTTTTCCTATCTTGCTTCGTTTTCGAGAAAAAAAAATAAAAACCAGTTTATTACATTTCCTTAGGACCATTATTTTTCTGGAAATCAATGGTTTATTCTATTCATAGAAATTCTTCTTCTTCTTCTTGTTTGGCTCTACAACTCGTCGTGAGTCTTGGCCGCATTCACTATTGCGCCCCATCCTTGGCGGTCTTGTGCCTCTATTTCCCACAGTCTAATGCCCATCTTCCTAAGGACTGCCGTACAGCGTCCCTCCATCGATTTCTGGGGCGTCCCACTGGTCTTCTTCCAACCGGTTTCTCCCAAAAAGCTGCGTTTACAAGGCGCTGATCATCGCTCCTTATTACATGACCTGTCCATCTAAACCTGTTAACTTCTATATGCCTAGTAAAAGGCTCTCTTTCCCAAATAGTTGTTGGAGTTCAGGATTATGTCGACGCCTCCATTCTTGCGTGTTAGCATCCTTACAAGGGCCGTAAATAGCGCGTAGAATCTTACGTTCCCATAGCAGCAGTTTATTCATTTCTTTTTGGTTAAGAGTCCAAGTCTCGCTTCCATATGTCACCACAGGGCGGATTTTGGTTTAGTAAATGCGAATCTTAGTATTCCTGGAGAGAAGCTTATATTTTATTAAGTGTTGAATGGAGTAAAAGGTCCTGTATGCCGTAACTATTCTGGCTGCCACATCTTTCTCAACACGATTATCCTGGGTAATTATCGCTCCCCGGTACTTGAATTCCTTTACAACTTCAAAGTTGTGGTCGTTAATTTAGACGTTCTGCCTGACCCTATTTCTGGCATTTCTTGACATTACCATCGTTAGCTTTGAGGCTCATTTGCAGTGCAGCTTCCTCAAAACGACAGAAAATTCCACATACATCTCGCGTTGACTGAGCTATGGTATCGACGTCGTCAGCGTATCCTAGAACAATCTTCGATCCTCGTGCCGAAATGCTTGTGATCAAGTCTGCTTCAACTTTTCGCATTGAATATTCTAAAGCTAGGTTGAATAGCAGGGGGGATAGTGGGTCTCCCTGTCTTAAACCGGAATTAATATTAAATGTTTCTGAGCTGTGACATCCTACTCGTACTTGTGCGTAAGAGTTGCTGACGCACTTCTGCGTCATTGGCACCAATTTCTTTGGGATACCCATTTCGGTCATTGCTGACCATGGCACTTTCCGGTTAATGGAATCATAGGCCTGTTGAAAATCTACCAAAATCTGGTGCACATCTTGGTTAAACTCCCAATATTTCTCGAGTATCTGTCTAATGGTGAATATCTGATCAATCGTTGATCTGCCAGGTCTAAAGCCGCATTGGTAGTCTCCCAGTATTTCTTCTGTGAATGGTGTTAATCTTTTCAATAGTACAATGGATAACATTTTGTAGGCAACATTGATTAGTGAAATACCTCTATAATTTTTACATGATGACCTCCTTCTTTATGCACTGGGATAATCATGCTCCCGCTCCACTCAGCCGGCATCTTCTCTTGTTCCCAAATAATTTTTGTAATTTGGTGTATTTTGGCATGTAGTTCAGGCCCACCCTTTTTTTTATTAGTTCCGCTTCAATGCCATCACTTCCTGGAGCTTTTCCACTTCTCAGCGCTTTTATTGTTTCTTTGATCTCTTCGAGTGATATTATATTGATTTTTAGTTCCGCTGTTTGATGCTCCACCACATCGTTGCGTACATTAAGCAAATTTTCAAAGCATTCTTTTCATTTTTTGATGATGTCTTGCTCCGCTGTAAGTAATTCTCCCGTTTCCCCTTTCACAAAACCAACTGTTTTCATGTTTGTTCCTCTTCTCTGTAGTTTAACCTCTTTGTAAAACTTTCTGCACTGGTTTTGTCTGTTCTCTATTTCCATCCTCTCAATCTGTTTATTTAGGTATATTCTTTTCTTTACTCTTAACGTTCTTCTTGCTTCCGCTCTCTTCCTACCAAATTTTATTTTTTATTCATAGAAATTGCTGTAATAAATTATTGCAACCGTTAACATTTTTCTTTCTTTTTGTTTCATCGCGGGATGTAGTAAAGATTTATTTTTTTCTCTGTGGCTGAAAAATCTCATGGGGATTTTCGTCGGCCCACATATGGGGCTTTAAAAAAAGACAATCGATTTAAAAAAAAAAAAGTTTGGAAGTGTAATAACCTGGTTTTATTTTTTTTCCTCGAAAACGAAGCAAGATACGAAAATAATTCAATAAGCAAAATTGTTGTATTTTTAGTTGCTTAATACGAAAAAAAAAAAAAAAATATCTAAAAAAGTCAGTGGTGCACATTTTTTTTTGTCAGTAATATTCGGTATGATGCCCCCCGGGAGGCCACTGGTCTTTATATTTTTAATCTAGTTAAAGCTAAATGAGCCCCTTATTACTACAGATAACACTAGCAAATTTCAACAAAACAAGTAGTAAAAGGATATTTAAGATATTAGTAAAAACGGATCTTGGAAACTATACATTTCCGGACCCAGGTTCATGTGAAAAAATGTTCATGTTTTCTTATGTAGAATCACACCTGAAATTATTCGAACGGTATTTTCGGACACCCTGTATAATATGTCGAAACACGGACCTGAATTTTGAATATCAATAATGCTCGAGAAACAGAGTGTGCTCTTCGCGCTCGACATGTAAATTTTCAACATTCTCAGTGGCGTTTAGCTATAGACCTATGTACGACGCCTCGCAGGGCAGGGTCGGATCTAGGATGCATGACGTGTTAAATTGTGTAAATGGGAGCAGTTTTATTATTTCTAATTAACTGCTTAGTAAATATGGTATTTTCCTCGCTTAACTTAATCATATTACAAACCTGTCCATATTTTGTTCTATTCTCTCTTCAATATTTTCTTCTGCAGAAGTCATTTCGAGATTTTCATAGTCCTCTTTAGCGGACGAGTCATTTAATTCCATGGTGCTGTGACGAATATTTTTCACGTTGTCCTCTCGTTTGCTTTTGGGGTAATATTTGGATGTGCATTTTTTAGTTTTCATGCTTGCTCTGGCAGCTTCTTCCACATTCTCTATGTCTGTTGCTCCACAAATCGAAATATTGGACAGAATATTGTGCTTTCTTTCGCTGGGTGCCGAATTGGGCCGATATCTGAAAGTTAATACATAAATAATGAAGTCCTATAGTTGGTCTCCATTCTTCAGAAAGAATTATATTTAAAATCTTCAATTATCTATGTATTAATGAAAGATTTCCTTGTGGTCTGAAAAAAATTAAAATGATAAAAATAAATCCTTAGTGGTTGCGTCCTCCAATGTTTCTTACGTATATATCATCATAATAGCAAGTAATTTTTGTAAACATTAATCTATAGAAGATTTAGATCATTTGAGATGTTGTCAAGAAGGTTTTTTAAAAACAAAATTAGAGAGGAATGGCAAAGGTCACATTGTTTACCTTTTGGCTTTCTTAAGCACTTTATCGGGTTTGGCCGCCGGTTGTACCCCGCTTTTCGGCGTCCTCACCGTAAGCGAGGACCTCCTTTTGGACCTCCTGGACTCCTCCAGCCTCTCGAGGTCCAGCCTCCAGAAGCCGCCTTTTCCAGGCTCGTCTTTAGATCGAGCCTGTTTTACGAAGCATTTGTTCAGAGAGAGGTTATGGCGTATGGAGTTCTGAAAGAAAATACAATTTAGAAAGGATGAAAATATGAAGGATTTTTTAGCTTTTTTTTTAACCAAAAATACATAACATCTATATAGACTTAACTAACGTATTACAACTTAGTGGGTGAAGACTTGCGAGAAGAAGTGAATAACGGAATATTCATTAGACGCTCACCTGCCAGCTGGGATGAGCTTTCCTGTAATATAAGAAATTCTCCCTGATCCAGTGGTAGATGGCGCTCAAAGTCATTCGATTTCCGTTTTTGCCCATCGCCATACAAATCAACGTGGCGTAGGAAAACGGCGGCTTCTTATCGCCATTCTTCTTGTAGAAGGTGATGTCGATAGTCAAATCGGCAGGGCGTGGTGGGGCGTTTTTCGAGTCCATCGATTGGTTGGACGAGTTGCCACGTGATCTGCCGCTCTTCGGTTTCGGCGATACCGGTGGTGTAGGTAGGTTCGGAACTAAATAAAATTACAACTTCAAATAATGGGCAAATGATAGCTGTCGTGGTCAGGGTTGCCAGATCAGCATGTATTTTTAATAACGTACGTGAACCATCAAAACTAATGTGTGCGAAATGGCTACAACCCTAGAGAAGAAAAGAATGGGAAAACCTCAATATCGAAATTAAATTGTTATCAATTGGTACCACAAGATGGTGGCCGAAAATATGAATAAAAAAGTTAAGAAAAGAGAACAATCAGTATAAAAATTGTTTGCTTAAATGAGTGGCCGACCGAAATTGTACCTACTAATAAAATCACTGTACCTAGTTAACTTTCTTGCACGTTGTTTAACAAGCATTTCACAAGTTAAGTCTATCATTCCCTACCCACGAAACGCAACTCCAGGTTCTTTGTTGTTACTGCGACCCATAAGAGGAACACATAACAATTTTTATTACGTGAAAATTAAACCTTTCTATTCACTTTTACACGTTAAAAACACAAAACATTGTCCTGCTGATGCTGACAGCTTCGGATTTGGGACCAATAAATGGCCGTGTTTTGTCACATTTCACGATTGTTCCGTAAATAGATGTTACGCATCGCCTCTCTTTCTTTCTCTAAGGCTACACGCCATACCATACAGTAAAAGAAAATGGTCAGTAGATATTGAATATTGTAAGATCAAAGCCTGTTTTAAACATCAGTAGATTTTTAATATTTTATTGGTGTATAAAAACAATTGAGTTTCATATTTTTAAGTTAATCAGGTTCGAGAAAAGGTTATATTTTAAAATTTAACCTATAAAAGTATGCAGAGATTTTTGACAGCACATAACCTCAATTATACCGCCAAGAGCAGGTGTAAAGACCATTTATTTATATACAGAGTGGAGACAATAATTTCGTATGTAAAATATACCTTTGCATCACCATAACAATTCAGGTAGAAAATACCTGAATTGTTATGGTTATGCAAAGGTATATTTTACGACACACAAAGTGGGGTTGTATGCTTATTATTATTATTATTATTATTATTTTATTTTATTTTTTTTTTAAATCACCATATTGGGTATTTAATAGCTGCCTGGATTTCTCCAAGGCAATGTACGAGTCATTTAAAAACGATCGAACAATGCGTGAAGTTCCAAGGACTACGACTTTTTGTGCCAGAGTGATGATTTTATCCGTGAGGCCTAAGTCATTTGTATGCGCTTTTAACTTCTGATGCATAAGGCCATTCACTGGCACTACGAGTGGAGCTATTTTCGCATGATTCAGCTGGTAGATCTGCGTCAGCTCAAAGACAAGGTCCGCGAATTTTCGCTTTTTTTCTTCATAGGATTTCCGGATATTTTCGTCTAGAGGGTTTGTGATGTCTATTATGATGCATGATTTTTTTTCTTTGTTAAACAGCACTATATCTGGCCTGTTATGCGGCACTTCTCTGTTAGTAACCAACGGTATATTCCAATACACCTTGTATTTGGTGTTTTCGAGAACTTCTCTTGGTGTATATTTGTAGTACTCTACGGCATCAGAGATGAGTTCTGTAGTGAGAGCGATGGCTTGATGGTAAATTTTCCTCATTTCATAGTGCCGCTTGAGAAACTGCCTGGGAGCTAGTTGTGAACATCCCGCTGTTATATGTTGGATACTTTCTGTTGTTCCCTTACATTTTCTACATAAATCACTATCGATATTTTCTTTTAGGATATGTTTCCGGTAAGCTCTTGTGGGCACCACCTGATCCTGGATAGCCATCAATGATCCCTCTGTTTCTGGGAAAAGGTATCCCGCTTTAAGGTAAGTATTCGACAGCGGCTTACTAATGTATTTTTGTTTTAGGTTTGCAGCAAATCTTCCATGGAGCTGTTTCCTAGACCACTGCAGTTCGAGTTCAGCAAATTATATCACTGGGATAGGAGCCTCGCCAGCCAGATTCAGTGCTGAAAATTTGGTGTCTGTTCCAACTAGGGCTGTATGCAAAGGTAAGTCAGAGCGCTCGAAGTATCTCCGGAGTTTCGAACATTGATAGCTGCATGTCATCTCGAGGTTATGCAGTCCTCTTCCTCCCTGAGCTCTGGGAAGATACAATCGATTTACTTCAGCTTTCGGGTGGTGATAGCCATATTTAGTGAGAAGTGTCCTTATACTTCTATCCATTGCTCTTAGATCTGTTAGTGACCATTTAATTATACCAAACGAGTACACGACTGTGGGGATGCACCAGCTGTTTAGAGCCTGAAATAAGTTTTTAGACACAAGCCTAGTTGCGAGGAACATTCTTACTCTCTCCATAAGTTTGTCTTGAAATATCTGCTTCATTTCTTTTTGTTTAATGCACATACTCTGTTGGATACCGAGGTACTTGTAGGAAGCATTTGGTCCCACAGAAGGTATTACTGCATCAAGTTCAGATTTTCGTGTTCTGTTAATTTCCCCTTCCTTATATGAAGTACCCCACATTTATGGCGTCACTAAAGGATTTAACTTCTTCAAGTTGACTTTGTAGTTGGTCTGAGTTTGACGAGTAGAGTTTTAGGTCGTCCATATATAGAGCGTGTGTTATTTCAACGCGTGGGTTTCTCTTAATAATGTGTCCTGGTCTTTTGTTTAATAAATAGCTAAGGGGATTGAGCGCCAAGCAGAACCAAAGAGGGCTCAAGGAATCACCCTGAAAGATACCCCGGTTGATCTCAATCTCGTCTGTCGAGTAGCCAATGTCGCCGATATTCAAAATATTGCTCATCAAGTGCCGCAGACAGGTAACTATTTGGGTGTTTATTTTATATAATTTAAGAACTTTAATAAACCATGTGTGCGGCACTGAATTAAAAGCTTTTTTGTAATCTATCCATGCAACTGATAGGTTTCGACGTCTTTTTGTTGCTTGTTCTGTTATAATGGAATCAATTACAAGTGTCTCTTTACTGCCTCTTGCCCGTCTTCTGCACCCATTTTGTTCGTTCGCAAGTATTCCATGTGTGCTTGTTAACATCTCGATTGCCACAGTTATAATTGATGTAAACAGCTTATAAACATTCGGCAGGCAGGTAATGGGGCAATACTTCTGTGGGTCCGGTTGTACTCCATCCTTCGGCAGCATATAGGTTACACGCTGTGTAAAGAAAGCCGGTTTTTTGATGGATCCTCACGCACTTCCTATAATTGTACAGCCAGCATTTCATGTACATTTGTAAACATTTTCTACCAATAATTTTGGATTTTGTCAATACCTGGTGCCTTCCAGCTTCCAGCCTTTTTTAGTGCCGTTCTTACACTTTCAGCAGTAATTTTGATATTGTCCATTGGTGGAGACCTTATCTGTTCTTCGATTTCGTTTATTCAGGGTGTCTGAAAGTCATATTGTACCTCGCGAAACCATATAACTTTCCAGAATTCTTCGAGTACCTCCTTCTCTGGCGGCCCTTGATCTGCAGGTTCCACATCCTTAGTTAGATACCTATAGAATTGTTTTTGATTGTTTGGAATTTGCTTATTCTGTTGATATCTTTTAACTCTTGTATTGTATCTTTTCATTCTATAGCCTAATGCTTTTATTTTTTGTTTTAGGTGATCTTCAAGTTCTTCTTCTTAAGTGGTAAAGCCAAGTTGATGCGATGGTTCTTAGCTATGGTTTTGACAGCATTTACAACTTTGGCACTGGGGTTTCCATGAAGGAAGGTATAGGTCTGGCCCAGGCTCTTCCGGTTATGGTCAATTCGGCATTGAATTATTCCACGAAGGATCCCCCCGTCCCTCAGTCCCTTCTCGACGGCTCTGTGCTTTAGCCGGACTTGCAGCATCTCACATACAGTCACCGCTCCCGCGTACACAATTTCACACGTGTCAGTCAAGTTCTTACTTTCCGTAATAAGGTTCCCAATTGCATTATGTATTGTTGCAATAGTTGAGTTTTGGGAGGCTCGGCCGACTACTGAAATCAAGGTCTGAGTATTGCATCAGCTATGTATCCCCATGGAGAATCTGCTTGAGGTCCTCCTAGCCAGTGGTGGTCTTTGTGGCCCTGCTTCTTCGTTATTTTGGGTGCTGCTCTTCTCTGCATTTGGATTAATTCTGCATCAGACAACTTATTCGTTCTAAGCAGCCACCGGACTCTATCAGAGAGAGAGAGTCTGTCCCGACAATTGCCTATTGTGTTGTTTTCAGTCCAGGCTTCGGCTGTCTATAACTCCTGGCTACATTCTCCAGATCGTTTCCATCTGACATGGCGTGGTAGTGTGCGCACATTAGTTGGACATTGTCCTGCTTGCTCCAGCGCACACGTTTCGCCTGGTTATTTCTTCAGCGGGTTGCTCCAGAGGAGCTTCCAAGCTGTTGAATCCAGTCCTCGTTCCGGTTGCAGGCGTAGACCTTACAGTGCCATTTTGGGAAAGGACGCTGTTTGCTCCATCCTCACTCCCCACAGGCTCTTCCTCCTGATGGTTCCGACGGGAGCCAGCCCGTAACACTTTGTCGGGGTTGCTGACCCAAGACAAAGGGTGGTGTCAGTTTTTTGTCCACGGAAGATATTTTATTTCTCTCCTGCCCTCCAGCATGCTGGCGAGCATCCCCATCGCCAGGGGCCGCCCCCGATAGGAGAACTGACAAACTGACAAACTCTTACATTATTATTATTATTATTATTATTATTATTATTATTATTATTATTAT
>MU183452.1:185690-199776 GCA_016904865.1 Pissodes strobi
TTATTATTATTATTATTATTATTATTATTATTATTATTATTATTATTTGTATTATTATTATCGTTATCCACGCTAACTCAGCTTTCGCTGGTAACGATTTAACCTGATTACTAAGCTGGGGTAACCTGGTCGAAAAATAATTCAGTTCCACACACTCAGGCTCCGTTCAGGAATTTGCTGGTTATATGGCATATCTGAAGTATAACTGCCTTCTGCACGTATCCAATGATGTTCTGGGATAATCCGAGATCCTGAATATTTTTAGGGAGATTCTTCGAAGTGATCCCTACAGCCGAAATTACCAGTGGGATTGTGAAGACTTTAGTCAGCTGCCCGACGTTCTTCAGCTCTACTGCAAGGTTTTCGTATTTTGTGACATTTTCTGTCTCAGTTCTTCTGACGTTATGAGATAGCGGCACAGTTATGTCAATGATGTCTTTTTCTCCTTATCTATGAAAACGATGTCCGGTCTGTTGTAATCCATCGTTCTATCCGCTATTATAGGCCTGTCCCAATACAGTACCGCTTTACCTGTTTCCAAGACTGCTTGGGCCTGGTATTTGTAATACGGTTGGCATATTTGAAGGAGTCCGTTCTTAAGAGCCAGCTGTTGGTGGATGATTTTTGCCACTTGATTGTGACGTCCTAGGTATGCGCTATTCGCGAGTGATCTACAGCCTGCGATGATATGCTCTACAGATTCACCCACCGCCCCACACTTCCTACACTTGTCCTCTACGTCAAGTCTTAGGCAATGTTTTTCATAGTTGCGAGTCCTGATAACTCTGTCCTGGATGGCCATGAAGAATCCTTCGGTTTCTGGGTAGAGCTAACCGGCTCCGCGCCATGCTAGTGAGGTCGGCTTATCGACGTTGTCCGCTTCTAGACTTCTTGGAAACCTACCATGTTGTTCCATCCAGGTGGTTTGATCGTCCTGCCTTGAGCTTATGTCGAACTCGAGATTGCGGTGTTGTAGATTCAGTGGCGTATATCCTCGATCCTCCTAGGCTGCTAGTCTCATCAGACCATCTTCGGATCTTATCAATTATTGGCGTATGTTCTTCTCCTGGGTTCTGCACAAGTTGTAGGTGTTCATCATACCTCGACCGCCGCTTGCTCGGGGAAGGTATAGCCTCTTAACCGATGCATTGGTGTGCAGACATCGGACTTTGGTCATCAGTCCCCGGGATAGCCTGTCGAGCTATCAGGTAGTTTCTACAGTCCATTTACGTCCGCATTAGACCACTTAAGGATACCAAAAGCATAGGTTAAGACAGACACTGCCCAGGTGTTCAGAGCGGTGATCTGGTTCTTCGATGAAAGTTTGGTGTTCAGAACCTTGAGTACTCTCTTCTTCTACTTCTCGGAGAACATATTCTTCAGGTGCGTGTGGTCGATATGTTGGTTCTGAGGCATTCCCAAATACTTGTTAGTATCTTCGGGGTGCAAGTTCTCGTGCTCGATATCCTGGTATTGATCTTCTTGCATTTCCACGGCGCCTCTTTTGATGTTGATGATGGCGCATTTGTCAAGTCCAAATGACATGTTTATGTCCCCGCTGAAGATCTTAACGGTGTTAATTAGAGAGTGCAATCCAGTCTGGTTCTCTGCAAAGAGCTTTAGGTCATCCATGTTCAATAGATGGGATAACCTCCGCCCGTTCATGATCATAAGTCCGTACCCAATATTCGTGTTGTTCAATAGCGTAGAAAGAGTGTTCAGAGGCAGGCAGAACAACACAGGTGATAAAGAGTCTCCTTGAAAAATACCTCTGGTTATCTTGACTTTACCAGCGTTGTTGTTGTTGACAAGGATATTGGTCCGCCAGGTGCTCATAAGATGTTGGAGCACCGCTCTTACTTTCGGGCAAATCTTGTAATTCTCCAGTACCTTCATCAGCCAATCATGAGGGACTGAATCGAAGGTCTTGCGGTAGTCAATATAGCACACATTGAGATCTCTCTTCCCAGTCTGAACCTGTTTTATAACTACTGCATCTATGGAAAGTTGATGTTTGCACCCGGCTGATCCTCGTATACAATCATTTTGCTCTTCCTCCAGTATGTTGTTTGTCGGGCAGTGTTCGTATATTCGGTGGTTGAGATGTAACGCGAAGAGTCGAGGTCTAGCGGGGTCACCCTTCTTGAACAGCATCTAAGTGTTTCCCTCTGTAAGAAACTTGGGGAATTTTGAGGCAACGTCCAATGCTTCCATAAAACATCGAGCAAGGCTTGGAAAACATGCCGGAAGATTTTTGATCCAAAAGTTGTGCAGTCCACCTGGTCCCGGCGCTTTCCAATTGCTGGTCTTCCTAATAGCCTGGGAAATATCTTCTGCTGTTAAATGATCCACAGACATTTCTTCAACTTCCGATGCACTTTATTCAACATCTACTATCCATTCGTACTCTCTGCTGTAGTGTACTGCTTCTGACTATTTATATATTTATTTTTATTATTATTATTATTAATATTATTATTATTGTTATTAAAAAATCAAAAAATCATATAGTTAAAAAAACTTCTTATTGGGTTCCTCGATTTTTTTTTTATGGAGAAAAATCGTTCAAGAGAACACTTTACAAATGATAGCGCCTTTTATACAGAGTGAGCTAATCGAATTTGAACTTCGCCATTTCAGTTCTGACACGACACACCTCTACATATTTTTTATTACTGGAAAATCGAATAATCTGGAGCAACTAAACTTGCGTACAATAAAAGGAGGGTTAGTTACGGTTACAACATATAAAAAAATGGTATCTTTACGATTGAAAATATCGAATTGGTGATTTTTTTGATTCTCAATTTGAAACAACTACTAGCCAACACAGCTATTTTCAAAAAAAAAACAAGCACGGTAAACCTAGTGATCTCTGCTATGAAAAAGTTGTATAATTATTTTCCGTATGAGATCTGGAAATCGCACAAATTCTCAAAAAATAATTCGGCAATTTTACTAGTCTGAATAGATAGCTTTGCTTTAAATGCATTATGGAAAATTTTAAGGAATGCGTCTTTCAATATTTTGACATTTAGGCTAATATGTAGATTTATACATTTGATTGTATGAAATCCCTTAAAAAAAATTGATCAGGTTCGGAAAATTTGGACATTAGGTGCAGTTTCTGTCGGTTGCATGGCGGATTACGAGGTAAAATTTCACTTTCAGCATATGGATGCTGATGCATATATGTTTTGTGGTAGGTAAGTAGATTTATTTGCCTGAAATCTCATTTAAAACGATTTGAATCCGGAAAAATGGGCCAGGATTAGCAAAAAGCAGCAGTTTCTGTCGATTTTATAACTGATTGAAAGTACTTTATAGTCCAAGAATTAATACATTTATACAATTCTTATTGACAAAGCTTAATAATGAGAAATGTTAACACATCATATTGTTGCGAAAACAGTAAGTTGTGATAACACAATTAAATGCTTTGGATAAGCCACAGAAAACTGCTGCTGTTGCCTCTCTTTTGTTTACCCCCTGAAATAGTTTTTACGGAAAGTCAAGCATATAGTATCGGAAATGTTCTTGCCCGATAAGAAACAGAACTGAAATGCTAGGCCCTGACATTGAACAATTTTGTCAACAAAAGTAGTTTGTGAGTCGAAATGGAATCATTTTGATCGCAAAATAGAAAAAGAAATGAGCGAGTCTGCTAGTACTCGAGACACTGATGTATAAACATATCCTATATCGACATGCACAAATATTTGAACAGCCCTCGTAAAATCACTGCGCAGCCGTTTACACATTTCCGTCCCCATCCGCATGCACATTTACGTCCCAAGATGTTTACACATCGAAAATGTTTCCAAACAATAAAAAGTTCTTTTTTGTTCAGTATTTCTACAAAAAAGGTAAGGAATTTTAGTAAAATATGGCAACTTTCAGAGATTTTGAGGTCTGGCAAGGCTGATTTAAAGCATTTGTTATAAATATTTATTTGTTTTTGACGTAAACAGGTTGGTAAAGCAAATCAATATATTTACTTTTAATTATTTGAAAATTTTTATAATTCTAATGAAGCTAAAATAAAAATATTCCAGGGAATTTTTAGTGAAATCTGGCTTAAAAAAAGCTAGGCACACTGCTCGAAACATGTTTCAACATGACATCTCACGAATGTGCTTTGCAGCGTTGCTATTGTGTGAGTAATTTTACCAGTTGTGGAAATTTCTGTGGGGGAAGAACCAGGTTAGGTTAGAGGGAAATTTTTAGCACGATTATCAAAAAAGTTCCACTACCAAATTTTCGGGCCATATGATTTTAATAACTTGAATTAATAATGTATTCTTACCTGCCATGATATTAGTAAAGTTTTGCAACCAATTCAGGCTCTTCAAGTCCGTCTCGCAGTGTTCAACGTCACTGTCGCTCTTCGGACTCAAGAGCGTGCTGGTGTCCTGAAGATCGTCGCTGGCAAACTTGTCCGAGACGTCGTGATTGCTCGAAGTGGAATTCGACGATTCTTCGCTGAACGTCAGATCAGCCATTTCCGTTTTTAGGGACGGCAAAGTATTTTGAGCGTAGTTTGAGCAACTGTTCGAATTCGCGCTTTTTACGTTCATAACAAAGTTATTTTTGAATAAGGTTGCGGCCTGTAATTGCGCGATATCCATCGTATGCGTTGAGCTAAAAGGTTTTATTTCGATAATACTGATATTTGAGGTGGATTGAGGGTCTGATGGTTGGTCGTGATCCGAGTTGGCTAGGGATATTTCTATACAATGGTTGTTGATGAGATTTTCAGGGCTGTTATCGAAGTTTTCCCGTTCGATTATGAAGTTTTCGGTCGAGGCTGCGTTCGGTATGGTTTCCTCGTACATTTGGTATTGTAGCGAATCGTACGACTGATCCTGATTCAGATCGACGAACGTCGTTTCCTGTGATTGGTTGTCTATAGGGGGGTAATAAGAAAAATATGTATAAAGTTGAAAACATAATTTAAAATACGAATCTTACCACATTGGTTCCCTAAATGAAACTGCTCGGATAAATCTTGCCCCGCTATATTGAATCCGGCATTTTGAATGTCGATGATGCGGCTTGATTCAATTTCCACTTCAACGCAATTTTGAACGTCCGGTAGGTATTCCGACTGTTTTAGCGGAAAATCTGGAAAACAAGCAAGGAGAGTTTACAGGTTTATTGAATATATTTTGCATTTTGTATCATGTTTTTTTTTAACGTCGTTAAGGTACTTTTTAATGAGTAAGGCCAGTTGAGGTAAGTGCGATACAAAATTAACATAGTTCAAATATGGGCAGTTCTAAGGTTCCCTATATATTTCCGGTGACCCACGATTTTTTTTTGCCTAAAAGGCACACATATTCAGGACTACATTTTGACTATTTCAAAATATTTTTTTCTTCTTGATAGGTGAAAAAATATATATTTTTTTTATGTCAGTGTACGCACTTATCCCCCACAAATGGGGTAAGTGCGTTTTTGCGTTTAATTTTGTGTATGAGCTCAACAAGATAATTTGTGGGGCAAGAGGGTTTTGCTCGTTTTTTCTGAATGAAATGCTTTTTTCAGATTTAGGATATCTTTAATAATAAAAAAGTTACAAACTCGTTCACTTATAGACAACAGAATATTAAAATTTTACCTAATCTTAAAAATGAGAACAAAGCTCAAACTGAGAAACTCTAAAGTACAAAATCATTTTTTGAGGCTAAAACTAATAAACCTAAAATTAAAAAATAACTTTTCAAGCCTAAACTAAAGAACTTAGAACTAAAAATGCATTTTTGGGAAATTTATTCTACTCTATAGCCTGTAAATGCCACTTGGAAAGATATTTCTCCTCGTCTTCCTATCTCTGGATCTGGTAATAGCTTCACAATATCAGTTTTGGACACAGTGGAAATGTCGCCAACAAAAGGAAACTTGAATATTGATTTTTTTTCTGAAGAACTCACTTTTTCTACAAAATTTAATCTCTACCCCTTCACCATTGATTTCTACTGCTTTTCCCACATAGTATTAAATATTTCTCTTTATTGTAAATTTAACCAAAACCCAGTCGTCAACAGATAATTCGGATCAGCTCCTCATCACTTCATGTAGATCAGCGTTCTTTTCACTTATTTCCTTGCGTATATATTCCAAATCGCCTGAGTCTTCTTCTGTATATTCAATCGTTTGTTCAATATCTTCGTCACTGTCCGAAGCTAAAGATTCATTGTTATCCTTATTTTTTCTTCCTTTCTTTTCTTTTTGTTTTTTGTGCTTCTTCTCTTTCTTTCAGACGCAGTAAGACATCGTTTCTTGTTATAATCTCAGCTCCAGTTGATACTCTCTTCTTTGGCTTTTTTGTTTCAATGCCTTTATCAACAGGTTTCATGCTTTCGGCTAAGATTTGCTCGAATGTTATGACTTTATTTGTATCAGAGTAAAGGTTTTTGGCTGATATGCCTGATGGACCAGGGGACGGCTCTTTATTCGGTGGATCAACAGTTTCTCCTTCATCTTCAGCTTCATCTTCCCCTGTCACATGAACAACTTTTCTACCATCCTGCCATCTTCTATAGACTACGGGATCATACTTTTCGGGCGCTATAACTTGATCATTGAAGAGATGTATACCGGCTTTCCTGAACGCATTTTGAATTATCACAGGGTCTGTTTCTTGCCATATGATTTTAGCCAGCGTCGAAAAGGTTTTTTTAAATATTTTCTGGCCCAGATTTTCTCGTTGCAATTTCACTAGTTTAATGTCCCACCGGTCCTTGATTGGTTTGAAGACGGCGACATCTAGAGGTTGGAGCAGATGACTGGAGTGTGGAAGAAGCTTCAAGATAGTTATCTGCTCTTTCATAGCCTCTTCAATTAGACTGATACTAATGTGCGTAGCATGACCATCGTACACCAAGAGTATAGGGCGCTTACCTTGGAAGTTTGGAATCAAAACTATTGAAAATAGTTTTGATTCCAATAGTTTTTGTAACAGCGTAAACAATCTCTGGATTTTTGAAGTCTTCCTCCGGAGCTGTCCACTCATCGTAAACGTGTTTCCCTTTGAAGATGACGAGTGGTGGTGCCTTTTGACCCAGCTGCACTGCAGGACATCAAAACGGTCGTATTTTCTCTTCCTGGTGTGATGGTTGTTCGTGTTGCAGCATGTCCAATGGCACCAACAATTTTAGTTTTTTTAGGGTCGATGCAAAAACTTGTTTCGTCTTGGTTCCAAATCTGATCTGGCTTATCTTGAAGGCCAAGTGCGATAATCAAACTCTTCAGCATCGCGAAATATTCGTTGATAACGAACGGATCCAGGCTTTTCATTCTGGACATCTCCACAGGTTGAGGTTTCTTAATCGACAGCCGGTGTCTTTTCCGGAAACCGATGAACCAGTCAGGACCCGGAATGCGATCTTTGAATCTGGTTTTCAACTTGTTCTTTGCCACGTATTCTCCAACTTTCTCAAGCAATTCCGACCTTGTCAAGCCAAATCCACCCTTTTCCATTGCTCTGATGGAATCAGAAATTGGTTGTTCATCTTCGAATGGGATATCCAAGTCTCTTCCGAGTTTACGGCTTTTCGCGCCCCTCCGCACTTTGACGTGATCAGCAAGTGTCGATAATGGAATTCTGTAAATAGAGCATGCTCTTCTCATGGACATTGTGCGACTTTTAACTTGTTCGATGGCCTCGAGCAGCTGCTCCTGGGTGTAATGTGTAGCCCTTTGGGATTTTCTTTTATATACACGTGGCATGCTTGCTGCATACTTCTGAAAACCAAACAAACCCAAATTGAGGTAAGTGCGTCTGCTCAGGGAGCATGGGTGTACGCACTTTACCCTTCATCAAATTTTTTGGGGTAAGTGCGTACACCCATATAACTACGAAAGTAAAGATTCTACCCAGAAAGTTGAACAAAAACACATTAACTACATCAGATTTGATTATGCCCACACCATAAAATGTAAAGTTTAACTGAAAGGCTTACGACTATAAATTTAAAAAAAAATGCTTACCAACTCGTCTCGCAAGTTCAAACGGTAAAATGACGTTTGAATACTGACAGCTAACATGTCGGTTGATGCAGCCATGTCACATGAGAATGACGTAAAAAGTAATATCTAACGAACATGTTCATAGTGTTGCCGCATCTATGTTAATTTGACGATTTTATAGCCAGGGATCGCACTTACCCCAAAAACGCACTTACCCCAACTGACCTTATGTCATATTGCAGTTAGTTTAATACATGTAAAACTTCCTGTTGGAATGGCAACAACACTGTCGAAAAATTGCTAGTTCCAAGCAGTGTTGTCAAATGTAAAGAATTTTCTTCAAATGGAATAATTGTTACAGTCTGAATAAATAAATAATAATCCTGATAATCAAATAATATTTCATTCAGATTTACAATTTGACTTATTCAAAATAGTGGTAATTAATACCTAAAACACTTCTGCTTTCTGGCAGTTTACCAATCAATTACAAAATGTGTATATTTTTGAAAAAGATGATCCAGAAGACAGTTCGATAGAGAATTTAGAGGAGAAATTCTAGGTGCTTCGCTGTTTCAAAATTGGACCAAAAACATCGATTTGTCGGTCAAAAAAATTAAGGTTTTATTTTTTGTCATTAAAAACATTTTTTTATATATAGAAAAATCGACTATTTGACGAAAATCTACTTAAAAAATCGCACAAGAAGGCACTTCAGAAATGATAATGCCTTTTATACAGGTTCAATTTAAAATTCGAGGTTTGGCACAACATGTGAACCAAATAATATTTTATTAGTGGAAAAACGAACGATCTGGAGTTGGCGAACTTTCGTATATTGAAGAATGAGCTTGCAAGTATAATAGACCAAAAAATCGCATCGATCTACTTAAAAAAGCAGATTTAATTATTTTCAAAATTATTTTTAAACTATGCCAGTCTGAATACTTATATTCACTTTAGACATAAACATTTTAATAAGACCTATGACCATTCAGCACCGTCTGAAGTATAAGGCCATGAAAAGCAGTAGCCAATATGGCCACCCCAGTTGGGACCAAAACTACATGCTGTAATAGGTATAGTTCGAGTTTTTAGTATAAAATATATTTAACTGCATTTGTAGTGAACAATTGATACAAAGCAGGTAATTTATTGTGCATTGATCTGCAGGTTAAACTAAGTGAGGGTAGCCAGATATGGTGAAAACGTAGCGTCTGACCCAGAATGGGCGTCTGTTTCCCCATGTTAGGGGCGGCTGAAACAAAAACTCGTCAACACGCATGGCAAGCGAGACGTTTTAAACCGCCAAAACCCCTTCAAATGGTATGTCAATCCACGAAAATTTATTACCCCAGGCAAGTAGGACAAGTCCAGAATCTTGCACTGAAAGATCAGTCAGTCCCACGGATTCTGGGGGAACAGAAGATGGACTAACAAATTCCACAGAAATAAATCAAACACCAACACATTCAGATTACTAACGTACAACGTAAGATCGCTGCACTCAACAGAAAAATTAATAGAATTGGAGAACTAACCGAGATAAACTGGGATGTCGTAGGATTATGCGAAGTAAGGAGACGAGGCGACGAGAAACTACTTACCCTAAAATCTGGCCACAATTTATACGATAAGGGTAACACCGAAAACTCAAACGGTGGTATTGGATTCCTCATCCATAAGAAACACACACAACACATTGTTAGCATAAAAAGCATGTCAGAACGCGTAGCCTACGTTACAATGTCCTTAAACCAACACTACAACATGAAAATAATATGTACAAGTATATGCCTCACAGCGACGAAGAGATCGACAGTCTATACGAAGACATCGAAACGGCTACCCAAGAAACAAAATGACACTACACCTTCATAATGGGGGACTTCAACGCTAAGGTCGGCAAACAGATGGACGCCTCGGAGACAGCGATAGGAAACTTTGGCTCGGAAGGCAGGAATGAACGAGGCCAAATGCTACTAGACTTCCTACACCACCACAACTTACATCTAATGAATACCTACTTCAATAAGAAGAAACCGCAAAGGAGATGGGCGTGGATAAGTCCCGATGGAAGAACAAAAAACGACTTCCTAATAACAGGAAACAAGCGAAACATCACGGACGTCACAGTACTAAACAAGTTTGGAATAGGAAGCGATCATCGAGTGGTAAGAAGTACGATCAAAATAAACCTAAAAAATTAAAGAAAAAAGATGGTCCTCCCACGAAAGACAATAAAATGGACACCTCCAGAGAACCCTCAAGACTTTGAAGACTCAATCTCCACTGCTCTCCGTCACGTACAGCAAACCGACCTCGATGTCCTGAATAACAATATCACAGAAGCAATCCTAACAGCACAGAAATGACATTGTAGCACCCAAAGGCAAAACGGCGAAAGACTAACTAATGCAACCAAATAACTCATGAGTCAAAGAAGATCGATTAGAGGAGATCTGAAAAACTTGGAGGAGATACGACGACTGAAGAAAACAATCTCAAAAGAAACACGCAAAGACCTAAGAAGATACAATACACAAACGATCCAACGAACAATCGAGGAAAACCGGAACATGAAAGTCATGAGAAGAAAACTGGCCGAGAGCAAAATGAAAATATTCAAGCTCAAGGATGGAACAGGAGAGGAAACAACAGACAAAGAAAGACTTCTCACCATAGTGGAGAACTTTTATAAAGAACTATATAAAAGCCAAATAACAAACACCAACAACAGCACACTACAGACAGGACAAACAGGGGGTAGAATCCAAGAATAATAAATGTAGGCTCTGAAGATATGCCAGAGATCACAACAGAAGAGGTGAGAAATTCTCTCAAAGATATGAAAGGATGCAAATCCCCTGGCGAAGACCAGATAGTGATTGAAGCGGTGAGAAGTAAAGGAGACCAAATCATTAAAAAAAAATACTGCCTTGCTAAACTTATGTCTCGAAAAAGGCGCGGTCCCCAAGAGATGGAATAATGTGGTTACAATACTTATCCACAAGAAAGGCGATATAACTAACTTAGAGAATTATAGACCAATAAGTCTACTCTCCCACATATACAAACTCTTCAATAAAATAGTCACAAAGCGCCTAGAAAACAAACTTGAAGCATACCATCCCCGGGAAGAAGCTGGTTTTCGAAAGGGCTATGGCAAAAACGACCACCTACAAACAATAAAGACCCCAATAGAGCAATCAATAGAATACAATAAACCGCTTGCTCTAATATTCATCGACTTCAAAAAAGCCTTCGACAATGTCGAATTACCATCTATACTAAACGCACTCAACGAATGCCGAGTAGACTACAGATGCACGGAACTTCTACAAAATATATACAAGAATGCCACGGGAAGCGCAAAACTTCACGCACCAACTAAAAAATACAGAATAGGAAGAGGAGTAAGATAAGGTGATACTATAACCCCCAAACTCTTCACTGCGGCGCTGGAACATACATTCAAACAACTGAACTGGCAGGATAAGGGCATAAATATAGACGGCGAACACCTACATCACCTTCGTTTCGAAGAACTCGAAGAAATCAATAAATAAACTTCAAGTAGCGCAAAGAGCAATGAAAAGATCGATGCTGGGAATCACTAAAAGAGACAGAATGCCGAACATAACAATAGGAAACAGAACAAAAGTTGCCGGTATTATCGAACTTATCACAAAATCCAAGTGGAGATGGGCTGGACACGTGGCTCGCACTAAAGACAACCGATGGACAAAACGAATCTTGGAATGGAGATCCAGAGAAGACAAGAGAAGCAGAGGAAGACCACCCACCAGATGGACGGACGACGTTAAACGTGTGGCGGGAAACTGGATTAGCACCGCGCAAGACAGAAAACAGTGGAAACACCTGGAGGAGGCCTATGTCCAGCAGTGGACGAAAAATGGCTGATGATGATGATGATGAATGGCAAGGATATTGCCCTGTGTTCGTGAAAATAGCCACTTAACCCTACTACACTACACTTCGCTAATTATTCTACATTGTACAATTAAGGACCGGACGGAATACCTGCCATCTTGCTAAAGAACTGCGCCAACGAACTAACACCCGTTTTTTCCAGGCTTTTTTCTCTGTCCTACGGAAAAGGGATTTACCCATCCTCTTGGAAAGTCACTCGAGTATAACCTGTTCCAAAAAATGGCAAGAAAACCACGCCCTCAAACTATCGCCGAATTGCCTTGCTTTCAATAATCTCCAAAGTCATGGAACGTGTAGTCAATCAGCAACTACTCAAGTACCTCGAGAACAACAGAATAATCAGCGATAATCAATACGGCTTTCGCAAAGAGAGATCGACAGAAGATATATTGGCCTATGTCACTCATATATGGAGTAGGACAATTGAGAACTACGGAGAGTCTCAAGCGATTGCGTAGGATATTTCGAAGGCATTCGACAGAGTTTGGCATGACGGACTGCCAGCCTCTCTCTGCAGCTGGCTTGCCAGTTTCCTTAAGAACCGACCTCTGCACGTTGCAGTTGATGGACACATCTCATACACATTCACCATCAACGCGGGCGTGCCTCAGGGCGCAATACTTTCACCAACTCTGTTCCTCATTTATATTAATGACCTTCTGATCGAAACGAATAATCCAGTTTACAGTTTTGTAGATGACAGTACCCTTGTCTCCCACTTTAAATCAGAAAAACCCTTACCAGCGACTGAGATTCATCACCACATACAGGAGCAGATTACAGCAATTAATAAAGACCTGGAGAAAGTTCAAACTTGGGGCGACCGAAATTTGGTCCAGTTCAATGCAGCAAAGACCCAAGCAGCAACGTTTACCAAGAGGGCCAATACAGCGGGCCCTGACATCAATATGGCAGGATCGACCATTCCTTCATCCGCGTCAATCGGACTGCTGGGTGTCTCGGTCAACAGTAATATGTCCTGGCAAGACCATGTTGCTAACATCGCAAAATCAGCCTCCCAGAATCTTGGTGCGCTATTTCGCAACAAAAAACTCTATACACCGCAGCAGTTGCTCTTGCTCTACAAAGCGCAAATAAGACCGTGCTTAGAATATTGCTAACACATCTGGGATGCCGCACCAAAGCACACCCTAAAGCTGCTGGATTCCATTCAGAAGCGAGCTGTGCGTCTTGTCAGCGACCCGGAGTTGACCCGAAAACTGAATAGTCTGGAACACCGCAGACTGTGGCCGAGATGTGTCTGTTTTACAGATACTTTCACGGCAGATGTTCCCAGGATTTAGCCCGCCTCATCCCGCTCCTGGCAACTCCTGTCAGACAGTCCCGACAGACGGCAAGAGCGCACCAGTTCGTCGTACAACTGGAAACACCTAGAACATCGCTTTACAAGAACTCCTTTGTCTGGCGCACTGCATCACTGTGGAACTCACTCCCAGGACATCTGTTTCCCACTAATTACAACCTACAGCTATTCAAGAACCGTGCCAATCAACATCTTCGCACACACACCGCTTGTCGAACGCCATAGGATCTCCCTTTAGTGTGTGTGCCACTGCCATAAAATAAATACTTACTTATAGTTTTTAATTAGGGACTGATTGCACTGATACAAGGTGTGTTTCTACAAATATCTATTTTAATTTCAGAGCTGATAATACCTAGTAATATCTAAAATAAGTGAAATTTTAATATTCACTTATTGTCTGCCTGAAGTAAACAAACAAGCCCTTAAGGTTTTTATTTTGTGGCTTTATGATAATAATGCCTACTTACCTATTTACTTTGACTACCTTTTGACTATACATATAACAAGTTTTAGATATTTTTTAGGCTACAGCCGGACAAGATCAAAGGTTTGATTTTAATACCCCAGCTTCACTTAGGATACCTAAACACTTTATTTGTAGCATTATTGAATATTGATTAAGAGTTATAGGGTGGTTTTGGGCACGTGTTCTAATAATTAAAGTATGTTTAAGCCTTGGTTTAAATTCAGTAGCTTAGATGAGAACATTGGCCTTTAAATAATTGTGTATAATAGTGTTGAATGAATTGAAAACATGGTGTTAACCTGTTGTGTTCCCAAATGTAGAGGGAATTATAAAAATGGACCCAAAGTGGCAATTTTTTCATTTCCAAA
>MU183453.1:0-33444 GCA_016904865.1 Pissodes strobi
ATCTGCATGCAATGGAGAGTCACAGACCTCATTTATGGAGACGTCCTCATCAGCAACTCAAACTACGATATCCAGTGTCACTACTGTTGACACCCAAATGGATGTCTTGTCTGAAATAAATGATACACGAACATTGAAAGCCGAGATAGCAGACCTGATGCAAGAAAATGAAATGCTTTGGAGTAAGAAATGTCAGGTAGGTGGTGAGCTTGAGAAAATTAAGGAAAGCCTTGTTGAACTTGTCAAGTTAAGCCGGGAAATGATGCAGTTTGTTAGAGTGTTGGAAGCTGAAAATTCTGTTTTGTCTAGCGGAACACCGCCTCAGGAGCTGCCTACAGTTCATATTGACGATTCAGTGAACACATGGAAGGGCAACCAGCCGAGTCTTTTAAACGGTAATGTTGAAAAGCAGACTACTCACTGTAAATTTCCTAATGCAAACAGCATTGTTCACTGTGTGGATACTACCAACCATTCCACTTCTGCTTCCATCTTAACGAAAATCCGGAAAAACGTGCTCATATATGGGGATAAAAGCTGCAAAAATTGGGCTAGCGCTCTACATAATGAACTGAAAAGTAGTGAGTATAATATTTTGGGACTGCCCCAACCAGGCGCCACACTTGAAAGGTTAAAAAGTGATATATTTATGAAGGTACTCAAATAATCTCACATACTCTGACTCACTATACTCTCACTGGATTTCCAATGTACTAAGTTAGGGAACTTGGTAAGTTTAAAAAGACTTTTGTCTGCTACCAAGTATATAAATTTAATTTTGATAATTAAGAACATACATTGTAACAAATTGTGTGCAAAAGTTTATGACTATGTAAGTCAATTTCATGTTAGGAATAAAAATGTGAGTATTCGTATAGTGGAAAACTACACACTACAGAATGCTCAAGGTTTTAGGCATAATATAGGTTCTCTGTGTAATATATGTGCTGCTTTGAAAATTCCACTAAGAAGCCCCATAAGGGATTTTACAATAGAATGCATGACTGACACTGCTAGGGAAAATTTTGGTACTAGAATTGATACTGTTCCAGTCCCAAATCAAATGATAGAAAACAACACTTGTTGTGACGCAAATGTAAATAGGTCTTGTCTTCTTGTTGGTAATGAATGTAGCAGTAATACTTTTTTAGATGAGCTTTAAAGTATTATAAGGATATAGTAAAATAAAGTACCTAAAAGTCCTCGGACTTTAAAGTAGCAACCGGTGATGGTGTTAATTTAGTTTTATTAAATATACAGTCTGTTAGAAATAAAGTAAATGAACTTGAGCTGTTTCTTGAATCTTTGGAGTCTCCTGAGATTGTGGTTCTTGTTGAGCACTGGTTGATATGGAATGAGCCCCTGGGCTTACTGGATTACACTATGGTCTCAGGATTTTCACGTACAGAGTTCTGCCTAGGGTTCCCAACTTAAGCATTGACCATTCCGGGACAATTGTTTTACAGTGGCGGCTCGTTCCTCGAAAAAACGCAGTAGGGTGGGGAGTAAGCAAATCCGCCGAAGGCGGAAAATTTTGGGGTGCCATGCCCAATTTTTACTCAAAAGCCGTTAAAATCATTTAAAAAACAAGGATTCGACGCCCTCTTGAATGGCAATTGTTGCGCACTTGAATATATGACTAAGTAGGTGCTTATCAATTTCAGAAGAGTAAACTATTAAAACAGTTTATTGTAACTACAAGTCGATAAAGTTCGAAAAAAAAAATTGGTGTGCTTAAGACCGCACGACAGAAGTGAAAACTTCAATAAGCGGGGTTATCGTTTGTCAGAATATCGATCCGAGCCTTCGTTGCAGAGATACGGGCGAAAAACGGTTTTCCCCCCAAAATCCCCCCCTTAAATTAGAGCCCCGGTCCCCCCGTATGGCCTAAGGTAGCCCCCTATGGGACGCACCTACCATATAAATTTCGACCCCGTACCTCTTCCTGTTCTCCCGAAATTAACTATTTAAGTTTTTCCTTCTTCCCCCTCTCCTGGCCAAACGGGGGGAGGTACGGGGTCTCGTTTTCGTCCAGGATCTTCTTTTTACCTCGGCGACATCCCCTGAAAATTTCAGCCCTCTACCTCTATGGGAAATGCCGGTCTCATTCAACCCCCGCAAAAAAAACGCAAAACGCGCGAAGTTTTCACTTCAAAAATTGATAGAAAGTTCGAAAACGTTCAAAAAAAAATATATCAAAGTTTGATGGCAAAATTATGACAGACTGAATATCCAAAGGTGGGTTGGGTAGCGTACGCGTACAGATCTGCATAGATAATATTTTAACAGGTATCGTCGCGAAATCACCCAACTCGACTTCTCGTGCGCAAATCGCAAAATGGACGGCGCGGCGGTCGTCCCAGTTCGTAGCGTTTCCGTATAAACGAAAATTTCTGAATATTGTTAAGTTTAGAATTTCCGGGATTTTTTAAGTCCCGGCCAAGGATAAATTTTTGCCGGGACACACTCTCTGATTCCTGGTTAATCCCGGCCAAACCGGGACGGTTGGGAACCCTAGTTCTGCCATGGAGGCAATATTATATTAATGCATAACAATTTTATTCGCAGATACACTTTTGTCCCAGTTAACAAATTTGACTACCTTATTGAGGAAAAAGTCATTGAATTCTCCATGGCATATTGTAAAGAGATTAAACTTTGTGTGCTGAGAATTTATAGGTCGCCTTCTCGGAATTTTGACCGTTTTTTGGTGGGATTGGAAGCTCTGTTGGCGGGTGTCTCGGTGTGTGGAGCTTTGGTGGTGTCTGGCCTTTTTCACACAGACTTTTAGGATCAAGTTAATGCCCGCACAATATCTTTGTGCAATCTTTTGCAGTCTTTTGTTTTGATTATGCATGTTGGTCAACCTACACGTTTCTCTGGCCACTCTTCCTTCATTACCGATTATGTTTGTACCAATGTGGGGAGTGAGAACATTGCTTGTGACTGTATCAATGCGGGATTATCCGACCATGAGGCCGTTTTGGCCTATATATATCACTATTCAAGTCACAGGAGCCTAAGAGTGTTGAGCCTGGCAGACGGAGAAAAAAATTTCACGTTTCGGCCGTCTTTGTGATGAGAACAATGATTCGGAGAGAGTATCTGACTCTGGAAGCAGGCTAGGTCACTTCCATTCTGTGATTTTGAGTATTTTTTAACCAGGCATTTCGTATTGTTAATAAAAAACATAAAAAGAGAAAGCCTTGGTACATAAAGGATTTGCGGCAATATGCGGTGCCTTCATTATGTTCGAAAGTTTTCAATGGATAATCAACTCTTCTTAGAATATTTTAATCACTACAGGAGAATATATCCTAAAACCATTATCCTTTACAAGCGATTGTACTATGGTCGACGAATTGAAAATTGTTGTAATAAATCAAAAGAATAGTGGTGTATTGTGAATGAGCTCAGAGGGAAAAGGATTGATGTGCCAACAGATTCCGAGTTGAGTGCGGACAGTATTAATGCATTCATCTGGCCAGGGTTAGGAATTGGTGCGATGCTAACCGCCTCTGCTTTAAACCGCTGAACACAAGTATTTTGAGTTTTAGATGTTTAATGGATGGCATTTCTATAAACGATGAACTTGTCGTGGCAAGAAATTCAAATAAATTTTTGGGATTGACAATTGATGGTGACCTTAAATTACAAGAACACATAAATGAGGTCCGCACTAGGGTGTCCACTGGTTGTTATGCGCTTAGAGTTAACACGAGGAGCTTAGATTTTCAAATGGCAAAGAGTGCCTACCAGGCCCTTGTCGAGTCCCATCTTGTCTATGGCATTTGCTTTTGGGGATCATGTGCCCGGTATCTTTTTGACTCGGTCTTTATTTTGCAGAAGAGAGCGGTTCGTACCCTCTGTGGAGTGGGGCACCGCGAGTTTTGCCGTCCACTTTTTGTGAAAAACAAAATTCTGACACTTTACTCTCTTTACATCTTGCGGACGACAAGTATCGTTTTTGCTAAGCATGGGTTCGAGATAGTTCCGGGTAGTTCTTTTGGAACTAGGTTGACTGACACCCTCCGGTTGCCTAATCCACATTCAGAGCTAGTCAGAAAATATTTTATTTTTAATGGTAAGAAGATCTTTAATCACCTACCCCTTAGAATAAGAACAATAAGGTAATAGGGCGTTAAAAAAGCTGCTAGTCACTAAACCATACTACATACTAGATGTGTATTTTAATGATCTTCTTACTTGACGTTATGTCCATTTTATTCTCTGTTTTTTCTGTTCTTTTTTATTTATATATTTTAATTGTTCTAGTTTCGCTGGTGTATACAGACATTAGTATTTAGTTGTGTATTTTAATATGTTTTTTGTTTTATAATTTTCGTATTTTTTTTTAAGTTTCACCAGTTGTTTTGTTTTATATTTATGACGGATTTTATATCCAAATTTAGGTTTCAATGTTCCTATTTAGTATGGCTTTTTCAACAACAATTTCGTTAAGACAATAAAACTACTTTTTGGTTGATTGATTAAGTGAACAGAACAAATGCAAATTATTATATTCCAAATACATAAATATATTTCTCTATAATATGTTCCAGCACTCACGTCTTCATACATCAAAGGTTCGAGCTTCGCCCCGGCGCATACATGACCGAAGTCAGAAGTATTATAATATTTCACTACACGCATGAAACAAACCCAAATTTTAAAAAAGAAACGAAACATAATAGAAATTTGGTGTACCTAAACGCGAATTGTTCTAGCCCAGCGTTAGTCAAAGTGTGCTCCGCGGAGCCCTAAGGCTCCGCAAAGCTTCTGCTAAGACTCCGCCGAAATAATATCAACCTTAATAGTGAAGCACATCAAGTCTTGCCACACAAGAGTTAAAAATGAGGCTACGCGCAGCATAATAAAGGTCTTGCGACAAAATCTCCAATCGACAATGCAGTGGTGGTTCGCCCGGAAGATACTCCATCAACTTTAAAGATTTTCGATCAAGACTATGAAATTCAAGAAGGTGATATGACGACTTCAAGATCCAAGGCTTCAAGCAGTAAAATATCTAACGAATCACTAAAGGCGAAAAAGAAAGTATGACGAATCTTACATAAATCATCGATTTGTTGATTCTAATGGCTCGCCCCTCTGCATGTTATATAGCAAGCTACGTCTAATTAGTTTCATGGTACCTGCTAGAATGCGCCGACATTTAGAAACTATACACTCCGATTACAAAAACACGAACATTTTTTAATAAGTAAGAATGAATAATTATTAAGAAGTCAAAAAACTATAACTGTGAATTTAAAGGCCACAGAGCCATCGTATTTGGACAGCTATCGCATTGCGCAAGCGGGCGAAGCGCATGCTATCTCTGAGAATTTAATAAGACCATGTGCAACATACATAGCACAACATATGCTCGATAAATACTCCGCAAAGTATCTTTCTACAATGCCGCTTTTGGAAGACACTGTTTTTCGTCGAATTAAAGATCTTGTAGGCGACATTAAACAAGAACTAGTTGGTCGCCTTCAACACAATAAATTCGTGTTGCAAATAGATGAGTCGACTGATATTGTTGGATGGATCATATGGCTGGTAATTGTGAGATACTCATATAAGCATTCACTGTAGGAAAGACTTCCTGCCAACTAATACTACGGGAGAAGAAATTTTAACACGATTAACATTTTTTTTTCGAAATTAACCATCTTGATTGGAAGAATTGTATTGATATTTGTACAGATGCGACAAGGCAATGATAGGTAAAACAGCTAAAGCAGTAACACGCATAAAATTTAAAGCTCCAAACTGTAGTTCCAGACACTCTATACTGCACAGAAAAGCACTCGCAATAAAGAATATGCTGCCAAATCTAAAATTGGTTCTTGATGAAGCAGTACAAATAATCAATTACGTCAAAACCCTTCTTCAGTCTCGATTGTTTTCAAAAGATTATGGGAGCAGACATAAAACACTACTGCTCCACACTAAGGTTAAAGCTGAATTACAAGCTTTTCGTATTGATATTTCTTATAAATTAAAAAACCGTTTAAACGACGTGACTTAGTTGTTCAGTCTAGCTTTTTCAGATTATGCGCACATCTTTTGGGGCGAATTTCACTGACGAACAGAATAAAAAACTAAAAAGGAATGCATGGGTTCAGAATCCTTTCATATCGAATTTGCAGAAGCCAGAAAATATGCCAAACAAAACCTATGAATCCTTCTTCAAATGTCATAAGATTCCAACATAGATGTTCAATGTTTTTGGTTCAGAATTCGTGATGAATATCCATAACTTGCCACTGACCGCTCGCCTTCCTTTCCCAACAGCGCATTTGTGTGAAATGGGATTCTCAGCATATGCAGCTCCAAAGACAAAAATACTGAAATAGACTAGATGCTGAACCTGATATGCGTCTTCAATTCCCTTCTATTAGGCTTGACATTAAACAATTGGTCAAAAATGAAAAAGGCTTCATACCTCTCATTAAATAGAAACAATTTTATCGATTTATAGTGGAATCAATACAGTATTATGCAAAGATTGTAAACCACCTATTTTTTATATGATTTTCATTACATATTAAAGAATGAACATAAAACCACGATTTGTTTTTTTTTTTGGGGCTCCGTAAAATATTTTCTATCCCAAAAGGGTTCCATCGCCAAAAGAGTTTGGAAAACCGCTGTTCCAGCCAGTATGAGCAATAGCAAGCAAGGTGCCTTCCATGTGTAGTTTGGTATTGATAACCGACTTCTAAACAGAATGAACTTCTCAATTCCATTCGTATTTTTTATTTTCGTTCGGCTAGCCATTTAATAATTGTTGGATTAAAGGAAATCCAACAATTGTACAGCAATTTAGGACCAGTGAGAAGAAGTCATTGAGAGAACTTCCATTGAAACTTTTACTGCTACCATCAAATACCACACGAAGTTTAGGGTTAATACTATTCGAGTTGAAAACTCCATGATGAGGAATGTAATATGCCTTCGATGGATTATCTAGCGGAGTAGAAAGGCACATATGACCAGAGTCCAAATACTCCTGCATGAAATCACAATGTGCTTTATATAGAATAGGATCTTGGTGTAACCTGCGCTCCAGAAAATAGAGTCGGCGATGCGCCGTATTTCGAGAGTCACCTAACAAAGAGTCAGAGTCTTTGAAAGGTAAAGCTACGATGTAGCGGCCGGTGTCACTTCGAGAATAACCTTCAAGGTAAGATTGTTCGCCCAATGCATCCTCAGGAGCAATCTGAGTTGCATCCGGAAGCTCCTCTAATGCCCAAAAGTGTTTCAAAGTAACATCGAGAGAATATTCTGGATATGTGAATACCGAATTGACCTGAGGGCACAATGACTTTTCCACAAAGAACGTACCCAAAGATAGTGTTGATATAGGAGGCTTCAGAACTATCATTACCACTTGGAATAAAACCTGAGGAAAAACATCTGCTCTTAACAAAAGATGAATTGGACCTGGTTCATTAAACTTTGGATCCGCAAGCTTGAGGTGTTTCACATGTTTCCATCTATCAACAGGTATAAATATACTTGGTATTTCTGAACAAATTTTGGGCAAAGCAATAGCATCTAAATTTAGAGTGAAGGACGGTTCATTGACAGGTCGAATGACACACGAAACGCGCGGGAGTTTGTCCAATACCGAAAATTGATAAGGAAATTTTAGAGCCTGGCAATCTCAAGCGTGTGATAACACTGCTGAGTAATAATGCTTGTCTCACTACCATTATCAATCAATGCACGAACAGTTCGAAAATTTCCCCTGGAATCACGAATTTCTAACTGGGCTGTTGAAAGTAGATCAGTAGAATTGAAAGGAATAAAGTGAGACAGGGAATTAAGTTGAGAATTTCCGTGCAACTGAACGGTCTTTACATTGATACGTGCTTGAGGTGAACTAACAGAATTATTTGAGTTTGGTGTTTCCCCACCGTGAAGAAGCGAATGATGTCTGGCGTGACAATTTCGACAAGTGAATATCGAGCTACATGACGAGATTTGATGGGCTGTATGAAGACAATTGACACACCACTTCTTGTCCATCACAATTTTAAATCCATCTTGAGCAGACTTATCTAGGAAGGTAGGACATTCATAGATCTTATGATCAGCTTTGCAATAAGCACATACTATCTTTTGAGTAACATCTCGATCGGTGTCAGTAAAAAATGACAGAGGGTCTTGCCGAGAATTGAAGGGCTTTGGCGGTTGACGTGGAAATTTAGAAATAGGTTTGGAAAATGGGATAGAAAGAGCGGCTGATTCGAGTGCAACACATTGTTTTTGTAAGAACTCCTTAAGTTTCGAATAAGTCATAATTTCTGTTGAAGCTTCTTGCAAACGTTTGATAGTAGCAGAATCGAGTTTTTGTTTTAAAGTATGATATAATACAAAACTCCATTCATCAACAGGTAAATTAATACTTTTTAGCGCTGCTAAGTTCTCTGTGAATGTGTCTAAAAGTTTTCTTAAAGCATTAGGAGAATCATTATTTAGTTTTGGAGCTTCACAAATTGAGAGTCAATAAGTATCAGCCATCAATCTTTTATTTTCATAACGAAAAGTTAAAGTTTGAAGCGCTATAGCATAATTAGTACCAGTTAATGGTAAAGATTTTATCATATTTAATGGCTCCGAACTAAGAGAAGAACGCAAATATTGGAATTTTTCCACGTCAGAAAGGCTAGCATTTTTCTCTACTCAAGAAGAAAAATGTGGGCCAATCCTTGTAAGCACCATTGAATGTTGGTAAATTTTTTTTAGGAAACTTGCCATTTGGATTTGGAGTCACTGAAGGTTGAACCTTAACTGTCAAGTCGGGAGAATTATTGATGGAAATTTCTTTAACTGTTAAATATTTTTCCATAAAAGTTGTTCTTACAGCCTTATCTTCAGCGTAGTCAGGGTCTTTGCTTATAGCTAATTCTTGAATAAGAGATTTGTGATAACGTTCAAAATCGTCGTATACTTGCGTAAGCTTTTCACAGCCTATTTTGAATTTGGGAAGTATGGTTTTATCAGCTTGCACAGTGAAACCCAGAGCAATAAGTTCGTCAAGTTGAACCATACACAGATCCCGCGTTGCACGTAGTTGTTTGCTTTTATTTGACATTCTGAATTATTTTAAAGAACAATGTGTTCAAAGTTACAAAAAATATACGTGATGAGATGAAAAGGACGAAGTTCGATTTAGTTGATTTAGAGAATTTGAAATATTTGAATCAACCCAGTACACTGGTATTATTATTAGTTGCAAGCACAATGATATGCCTAAATTACAGGCAATCTACTGTAAACGGAATAAAACCTGAATTTTAATTTTATATCGGCGTAAAGAGCGTTTTAAAGTTAACGTTGCAAAGTACAATAATATCACACCGTGTAGAACGTAGAAAAAAATACGTGCGGGTTTTCTCGGAAGAAGCGATTTCAGGTTTTCTATATTGAGTCGAGTTGGCTGTCGTACTTCTATGGTACCATGCGTCGTACTGCTTCGGGTGGCGCGCGACGTTCCGTGCGTACGCGCGTATTTGGGATTTCAAGTAAAATACGTCCAACAACTATTATCGCGAATATATGCAACCCGATATATTTAAACAATAATATATGTTGTTTGAGCATGGAAAATATGAAGTTAAATTAAATAAGAAAACATAACTAAATTATAAACTAGTTAAACTTATAACTACTTAGATATATAGGTGTGGCTAGAACAACCCTCTCAAATATATAAAAAATGGAGTAACATGTAAAAATATAAAATAAAACTGTCCCGTTTCGCGTTTTTTCATCATAATAATAAGTACTTTTTGAGATAATAGATATTTACATTATAAGCGTTGCAAGTAGAGTTTACCAGTCGAGGATGAATTTTGTGCCCAAGCGTTAGCGAAGGCTGACAAAATAGTTCGATACTGGCTAAGACTGCTACATCCTGAATGAGGTATTATGTTTTTCCACTGCTGGTATGTATTTTAGGTAAACAATTGCATATTAAAAATTAAAATTATTAACATACATTTTCATTTTTTGGTAAGCCGCCTTTGATTGCTTAGGTTTTTACTTAAATGTTTATCTATCATCGTATGGTGTTTGTTAGAGTTAAAAGATACATTTGATGTTGCCACATTTGGTGAATTCGGAACATAGACACGGAAATTATCCATGATGCGGCAAGAGTTACCTGTTTGCCCTTATTGCCCGAAATAGCAAAAGGGCGGTATTACATGAGTGGTTTATAGAAGTTTCCGTATCGTAAACGTGTTTCCTGAAAATGGCAAAGATACTGAAAATCCCCTGCTAGTTTAGGGTGCGGGTACTCGAATTGAAGGTCAGTTCTATTTGTCGAAGGAAAAGTGAATATTTCAAAATTTTCAAAGCTTTAAGGATTTTTAAAGAAGAAGAAAATGGGCATAAGCAAAAAAAGCAAGTGTCTTCACATAGGAGTAAAACGTATTTCTGGCCAAGGTCAACGACACTGATCTTTGATGAATATTGTTATGATTATAAGGATTGAGGGGGCATGTCATTCGATGATAGAAAATGTTCAAGCAATAAAGAATATATTTATTATCAACAAACCCGATATCAAAAATTGTATATCAGGAAGCTTTACGATTACTCGAATTGAAGAAAATATTTGTCGATTGGAAATTTCTAAAATAATATTTTAAAATAAGATATAACGCTAAAAGTCCTAATCAATTTTGCATTACCAACACAACAAAGTCACAGTTTATACCGTACCGCACCTAAGCACTACCTAAAGCTGCTGCATTCCATTCAGAAGCGAGCTATCGATAGTCTGGCAGACCGCAGACATGTAGCCGAGATCTCCGTGTTTTACAGATATTTTTACGGCAGATATTCTCAGGATTTGGCTCGCCTCATCCCGCCCCCAGTAACGCCTGTTAGGTAGTCACGACAGATAGCCCGAGCACACCAGTTTGTGGTACAACTGGAAACACCTAAAACATCGCTTTGCAAGGACTCCTTTGTCTGGCGTGCTGCCTCACTGTGGAACCTTACACCCAGAACATCTGTTTCCCCCAAATTACAACCTACACAGCCGTGTCAATCAATATCTTCCCACACGCACCGCTCGTTGAGTACCGTAGGATCTCTCTCACTGCCATAAAAAAAACCTTCTACAACACGTTTGTCATAGTTTATACCGTACCGAATTAGTTATTTAACTCTCCACATGTTTTGAAGTAATAAAATCCAACCGGCAGGAGTATTTTCATTATATTCTGGGCCTGCGGAACGATCTGATGGGTATGAGGACGACTTCGTTCTTTTAAGAATATTTGTACTGGTATCAAGAAAAAACTCTTTGAGGTTACTGTTAGACGCTGTTAGCTAAATTAACTCAATTCATACACAATAGCCAACAACAAAGAATGAATAAAAGAAGCAAATTTGACAGTACAGAATAGCACAATTTGCTCGAATGCATGCACATACACATATTATTCACCAAAAGATACTCTGCCATTAAAAGCAAGCTTTATATGATTATATTAATAAAAAAAAGTTCCAATTTTTTTTCACATATGATCGATCATAAAATAAGTTTTTTTCTGAATAAAAATTAATTTTAGATAAAAGTATTTGCGGCGCTAAAGTGCTTTGCAACCAAATGAATTTTTTCTACTACCGTGCGTAAAATGCTCACTTTACGCACTCTCCAAGATTCGTAAAATAGGCCTTTTTCATGTGCAGTGCGTAAAATAAGTTATTTTACGCAATAGTGCGTAAAGTAAATCTGACATATTTTTGACATTTAGAGCAGTGCGTAAAGTAATTTAATAATATTTTTGTTTTTTCATATATTTTTCGGTAGTAGAAAAAATTTCGTATGCTACTCATGTGTAAAGTACCCTTTTTTTATTCATGGAAATATTCCCATTCATAAAAAAAGGTTCACTTTACACACTTGTTGCATAAATAACTATTATAGGCATATACTATAATAAAATTATTATTCGCGTTTGTAAAGAGTAACATTTTAGTGATGTATCCTTAAATCGACAACATCGTAGGAAGTCAAATGAATGAGCGTCTGTGGGCAGGTGTGAAATATAGATGTGAGACTCCTATGAGTGCGGAAAGAAGAGAGAAACCAGTTTCGTTTTTTTCCGCATAAGCGATTATTATTCGGAAGATCATCCGATTATCAATATGCTCGAATACCGATTACTCGAGTTTAGAGCTAGACCTAGCAAGACTCCTAATCAGCCTTCAGTTTACCGATGTCTTTGCGGTGCAATGAATTGTTTGGAAGTGCTCGGGTGGTTGAGTGGTTAGATGCTAGACCTCTGATACGGCCCGGGGTTCAATTCCTGTCGGTTATAAAAACATTTTCTTAAGATTATGTTTGTAAAAAGTATTTTGTCTTCATTTTGCCTTGGGTTAGTTTTGGTTAGTTCCTATTCTTTGAGCCCCCGTAGCGAGCGAAGGGAGCGGAGAGTCATGCGTGAAGTGAAATAATACATTCGGCTAATTAGGTGCCGCGATAGGTCTAGCTCCAAGTATTATTCGAATATTAAAATCATCCGATTATTCCCAACGCTACTTCTAACACAAGCTGCGACGGTCTAAGAATAGGAGACTACCTATGCGGTGGGGATTTTAACACTATAGGTTACCATACACGATGCAAAAGAAAGACTGTTGTGTCTGCTAGAACAGCTGCGCCCGACGAAAGGTAAATAACTTAATCGTCCCGACTGGGGTAAGTAATTGTCAGACGACAAGAAATAGTGCCATATCTGTAGTGCTCAATTGTTTTTTTTTCGCCACGCCTCGCCGTCATGGCCAACTAATAACAAAACTTAAAGCATTTTTACAGTAGAAAAATGTTAAATTGTCAATATTTCAAAAACTACAAGTTTTTCGAATAACTTTATACAAAGTCGCCCTTATTTTTATTGCTAAATATGATAAAATTATAAAAATAGGGTGTTTCATTTGAAAAAAAAAATGACTTTTTCATTTAAATTTTTGATGTTAGTTTTTGATCACTCTGTATTTATTTATTATAAAAATGTCAACACAGACCACTAAAGTAGATCCCCTTCTACAAGGAAACCAACTCCAACTAAATAATAAAGAATTTCACTAGGAGAAATTGATAGTTATATTTAGATCTGCACACGTCATTTTTGACATAAAATTCAAAATAAGTCAAAAACGGTTGGACTTAGGTATAGGATATTATATGTAAAATATATCTAGAATTTTTCAAGGAATTCAAAAATGCCTTAATATACAGGTTATTCTATTTGAAATAAGGAAGTTTATACTTGTCCACAGAAATACGTACACCCTGTATATATAAAAATATAATATTTTAAAACTTTAAGTAAATCCAAACAATTTTTGTATTAAACTTTTTTTGGTACATCTCGTAGATTCTGAGCTGAGGAGTCATGCCATAATAAGCAGGCTACCCTGTACTTACTTTAACTGTACTTACGGATTACTATGAAACTCCTTAAGGTATAATTTTATTTCCTTTATATCTTGAGTGTACGTTGTATAGGCCTGAGAAGTATATTACATAAGTTCAGTTTTTATTTATTTATTGCGGTTACTAGTTACACCGTGGCATAATCGCTTGTGGTTAAGTTAAGTTAATATTACCAACGCCATACTTCTGCATGTCTAATATATCAAAATTTATTTAACCAACTCTACTTGGATTTGTTTTTTGTTTGATAATTTGCCCATATACGGTTTCATTAAATATATAATATAATAAATAATATAAATAAAGACCATATTTTTAACCTGACTTGCATTGATTGGAACCTTACCTACGAAGAATAATCAATCAATTAATTATTGATCTTATGCGCTTAAATATCAGTATTTATTTTTCTTGAGGTAGCCTAGCCTTTAATGGTTTTATTGCTATAAACGTCTGAACCATTTTATTAATAAAAGTTTTTAAATACATTTTTTGTGTAATTTATTCCACTTCCTTAAACCCACCTACTGGTCAAGTAACCTCCTATTGATTGTTAAAAAATAAAAATAAAATTCATAATAGTTTTAATTAGATATCTGGCTACGTTTAATAAACAATTAGTTCATTATTTAACCATCATGTTACGAGTTTTTGGAAATAATGACCGGTAAGCGGTAAGTAATTGTTTTTATAAGTTCTATCACAATTTTTAGGACATATTATCTAACATATTATTATGATTATTATAACGTTCCTTAAGAGATTTTAGTAAAATTATGTGGCAGAAATGTTTATAAAAACTATTGTAGTATTTATTAACAACTGAATAATATATTGGATAATTAAATGAAAGAGCATATATTATATAAATACTTAATTACTTAAACAAAGTAATATATTTTAATTAAAACACCCTCTATTATATTGCATTTATATGACTTATGAAAAATTCTCAGAATACATATTTCATGATTGTTAGGCATAAACAATTATTTTTGAATCATTTGTGACCACAAAGGTGGGGGTGGTAATTAACTTTATAATTAACCACTTAAATTAGTGGACTGTATTAAAATTGGGTGGTGGGGGTTTTATACATAGGTTGTGAATTGATACTTGTATTTTAGGTATTACGTACTTTAATAATGCAAGAATTCATTTGCATTAAATATGATTAATATATACAAGAATTTCTAACTACTTTTAAGCATTCATCCTTTCTCACATAAAACTAAATAGATACTGTACATTTGGTTACTTATTATTAACTCTTTTCTTTACTGAATGTAACTGCTTTCTTTTAATTCAAAAGTTCAACTGACTGCCTTTCCGTTCACACAAAATATCTTGTACTTTCCGTCTTCTTCAATTCTCTCAATTAACTTTACCAGGGATATCAGACTTCGGACATTTGATTCGATTCTTGAGTAGTACAGGAATAGAGTTTGTCTAACTACAAATTTCCATCCGCCATTTTAACTTCTTCTATCTTCAACGGCAGCAACAGGAGAGACGAGACGCTGTGGCGATTCTATCTTCGAGAAAATGGGTAAGAACGCCCAAGAGAGTTCTTTGTCCAAGCTTGGACAAAGAGAACAGAGTTACAGCAGATAGTCTCTAAATATCTGTGTAAACAATATGAGAAAATGGCTTAAAAGGATTTGGCTTTTGCCCCAGCGGAACTACAATTTCCTAGCTGCTGTCCGAGTGGACGATTATACTGCTCTTTATTACTTCTTTCTTCGACTAACTAAAACTTAAATTTTGAGAAAAGTAACTAAACATATTCGCGTCAAACAGAGCAGCGACAGGGGCTCTTGTTTTTGGCGCCAAACTTAAACAGAGCGGTGACTGGATCGTCGTTTTTTGGGTGAGTGTTCATCAGGCACTAAAATCTAATTTTTCCTACCGGCGCGGTATGGAGAAATAAAGCGGAAATGAATTGCACGGACTCGGATGCATTTGATGGTGGAAGCATGTTCTCTTTTATTTAACATATTGTTGTTTACACAACATTGACGGAGACAAGGATATATTAAATTTAGAACGATTAATAGCGATTTCCTTGACGGAGTGTCACCTTGGTTTTTAGAGATTGTTGCATATAACGGAATCTCTTATACGAACAATCCAGGTTCGGACTAAGGAGTAACTGAAATACAATGCTTTAAATGCACAAATTGCTATTCACCTGGGGTGAAATAAATTTATTAGCAAGAAAGCTTAATAATTCTTGACAGACAGCGAATATATAATACATACAAGTATGCAATATATCTGCATGAACCGTCTGCAGGTACCCTACACCCTCCATCCTTCGATGCAGAACGAATGGATCTACTAAGCACAGCATCCGATACATCTAATATCATTAGATGGATGCACCCCTACAGTGTAGGGTACCTACAGACGGTTCATGCAGATATATTGCATACTTGTATGTATTATAAATTTATTAGGTTTTATTTATGACTCAATCATACTACGGACACACAGGGTGTTATCACCAAACTATACGGTGAAAAACGAGAGTTATTACACTTGTTGGGGTGTTTCCCCAATAATGGTTTTTATGTCCTTCCCAATTTTAAACAATTTGTTGTCGGAATAAATGTATTGTATAGCCTCTGAAAATTGATATTCTATGTCACTATTAAATTATGTATAAATTACTGATCATTCTCGATCACGTTTACTAGATATGTTTTACCAATTTCACTAAGTTGCTATATATCATGTTAAATTTAATTTGCTAAAAATTTAAACTAGATTAGATCCCGTCCGGCTTTGTCGAGTTCCAACTGGCGATTAAATATTTAGTAACATTTTTTAATATATGAAGCGGATGCCCGGAATATGAGGAAATAATGAAAAAGTCAAATCTGGCATCATCGACATTGAAGGAGCCGACGCGCGTTAAATAATTGATTCAGTACTGTATAAACGATGACAAAAGTGTTGCAGAAGGCTTTTTTATGGTAGTGGCACAGATTCTGTGGTAGTGGCACAAACTCTAAAGGGAAATCATACGGCATTTAACGAGCGGTGCGTGTGGGAAGATATTGATTGACATGATTCTGTAGGTTGTAATTTGAGGGAAACAGATATCCTGAGTGTGAGTTCCACAGTGATGCAATGCACCAGACAAAACAGTACATGTAAAGTGATGTTCTAGGTGTTTCCAGGAAGAGCCACGAACTGATGTGCTTTAGCCGTCTGTCGTGACTACCTACAGACGTTGCTAGGAGCGGGACGAGGCGAGCCAAATCTTAGGAATATCTACCGTAAAAATATCTATAAAACACGGAGATCTCGACCACATACTGCGGTGTTCAAGGTTATCCAGATACTGGGCCAACTCCGGGTCAGGAATGAGACGTAGAGCTCTCTTCTGAATGGAATCCAGCAGCTTTAGGGTGCTCTTAGGTGCGGCACCCCAGATGGGTGAGCAATACTCTAAGCACGGTCTTATTTACACTTTTTAGAGAAAGAGTAGCTGCTGTGGTGCATATAGTCTTTTGTTGCGAAATAGCGCACCAAGCTTTTGCGATGTTAGTAACATGGTCATGCCAGGATATATTGCTGTAGTCCAATTGACGACGATAAAGGAATGGTCGATTCTGCCATAATGATGTCATGGCACGCCGTATTGGCTTTCTTGGTAAACGTGGCTGCTTGGGTTTTTGCAGCATTAAATTGAACCAAATATCTGTCGCTCAAAGTTCGAACTTTCTCCAGATCTGGATTAATTGTTGTAATCTGCTCCTGTCTGCGATGATAAGTCTCAGACGATGGTAAAGGTTTTTCTGACCTAAATTGGGAGACAAGGGTACTGTGATCTGCAAAACTGTAAACAGGATTACTGATTTCCATTAGCAGGTCATTAATATAGATGAGGAAGAGAGTTGGTGAAAGTATTGCGCACTGAGGCACTCCCGCATTTATGGTGAATGTGTCTGAGATGTGTCCATCAATTGCAACGAGAGATCGGTTCTTGAGGAAACTGGCAAGTCAGCTGCAGAGAGACGCTGGGAGTCCGAAGGACGGTAGTTTGTTCAGCAACCCTTCATGCCAAACTCTGTCGAATGCCTTCGAAATATCTAACGCAATCGCTGGAGATTCTCCGTAGTTCTCAATTGTCCTACTCTATACTATCTTAAATAAAAAAAAAATAATTTAAAAGACCAAGCAATAATTAAATACTTGAAAAAGAGGTCGAATTTAAGAAAGACTCTAAATTATAAGCCTGATTTTCTCAAAACTTGTACCTCTTGGCTAGGGGTTCGCGAGATCGAGACCGAGACCGAGACCTGGCAAGTCTCGGTCTTGGTCTCGAAGAAAAAATTTAGTCTCGGTCTCGGTCTCGGGTCTCGAAGCTCGAGACCGAGATCGAGACTACCTTGGTCTCGGTCTCGGTCTCGGTCTTGTCTCGGTTTGGTCTCGGTCTCGGTTTGAGCAAATAAAAAGTAATTAAATAATTTACTGTTTTATTTCGTTAATAACACAAACGTTACATCGGAATGTTAAGTTAAAGGAAACATCTAATAAGTGTCTTTTGTGTATCAGTTCTTGGTGTAGATGTGATATTAGGGATACACTTCTTAAATAATTTTACATTTTTTGTTTGCAACAGTTGTTTGGATAATAATAGTTAACTTAAATAGGTACCTAATAATATTTTAATATATTTCATGTTAGTTTCTAAATTGTTGTTTTGATATAAAAATGCTTACCTCTAATGTAGGTAGATATACAAGTAAGGGATTTTTAAGTATGTACAGGGTGTCCCAAATTCGAGACTCATCATTGGGATCTCGGGAACTAGAAGAGATACGAGGTCGGTTAAATGGAGGCAAAGTTGCGCGATTTGATGCTGATGAAAATGCCACCTTACAAGTTTAAAAATTCCTAACACTTCCGTCCGAAGAGTTTTGGAAAAAACCGAATATTCGCGATTTCATTTTATTTGAATAGATATAGCAAAATAAATTTTACATTCTCATTGTTACTTTTTCTTTTCTACAAGATGGTGTTATCAGATTTTCAAACCGACGTTTCGTCTTTGAGCTGCCATCATCAACTTTGTTTTTTAAATACGGCCCTGGACTCTTTATTACGGACTTTAAGAGCTTCTAAGGTCCCAGAATCAATGATGTATAGCACTTATTCGAAAAATTTATATTAATGGCATTTTTCATAAGAACTCATGTGTTAGAGAGAGACAGAAAACAGATTTTTGGTAAGATCTTACCAGGAAATCATTACAATGATTTTTTCGAAGAGTATGTGATACAACAATGAGAATGTGATTTATTATTTGTTCCAAATCTAATCCCACACAACTATTTACGTGGGTAAATTGCTAAAAATTTGGCCAGCGCCTATGGTTGAGGGTTGCATTAATGCGTAAAAAAAAGGTTTTTGTTTTTAATCCTATTAAAAATCTATTTTCTGTCTCTCTCTAACACATGAGTTCTTATGGAAAATGTCACCAATATGAATTTTTCGAATAAGTGCAATACATCATTGCTTTTGGGACCTTAGAAGCTCTTAAAATCCGTAATAACAAATCCAGGACCGTATTTAAAAAAACAAAGTTGATGATGGCAGCTCAAAGACGAAACGTCGGCTTGAAAATCTGATAACACCATCTAGAAGAACAGAAAAAGTAGCAATGAAAATGTGAAATTTATTTTGATATATCTATTCAAATAGAGTCATAAAAAAATAAAAATGAAATCGCGAATATTCGGTTTTTTCCAAAACTCTTCGGAAGTATTCGGAATTTTTAAACTTGTAAGGTGGCATTTTGATCAGCATCAAATTGCGCCACTTTGCCTCTTCTAGTTTCCGAGATTCCAATGATGAGGTTCGAATTTGGGACACCCTGAACACATAAAAACTAGGTACCGATTTATGTCAATTTTATTGTCAAAGTCAACGCTTTTTCTTCTTATTTTTTACATTTCTTATCAGTTGTAGCGTAGCCATACAAAGTGATCAAACATTCTGTATTATATGGATACATTTATTTTGAAAACTCTTAAAATTTAACGGTATACAGGGTGTCGCGAAATTAGTGGACGAAACATCAACCATGTATTTATCGGTCAAAAATAACTACGTTTCGTCTTTGAGCTGCCATTTTTCTTATAAATATATATCGGGAAGGGAGCTAGAGCCTCTTAAAAATGGGCCCCTGAATATGGTTTTCTTTAATTATTTCCGAAACGGTGTAAAATAGAGTTTTAAAATTTTGGGATTCTACTAACTTTATTATTCTGAATTTAAAAATGGAATTAAAAATAAAAAATTTTAGTCAGATGCGAACATTTTAGGGGGTGAATCTAAAAATTAACTTTTTTTTGGGCTAACTTTTTATATATTTTTTCTTCAAATTTTGAAAATTTGAATTTTTTTTTCGCATAAACGTGTCTCTTAGTTTGCTTCGGTAGGACGCAGCGTTTTTGAGAAAATCGGATTTTAAAGTATACTGACTGCCAAAAACGGGTGTAAAATGGAGGTTATAATTTTTGATATTCCCCAAAAATTCCTTTTGGCGTTACAAAACTTCATATTATTATAAAATAGTAGAAACACTTGTTCCAGAAAAAAGTTATGACAGATTTTCAAAATTTGAAAAACCATAGCATTCAATTTACACCCGTTTTTGGCAGTCGGAATACATTTATAATCCGTTTTTCTCAAAACCCTGCATCCTAATGATACGAAATAAGAGGCACTTTTTTTATCCAAAAAAAAATAAAATTTTCAAAATTTGTAAAGAAAATAGGAAAATAGCCCACAAAAAAGTTGACGTTAATTTTTTATATTCACTCCCAAAATGTTAGGCATTTTTCTTATTCCATTTCCGAATTCTAAATATTAAACTTAGTGTACTTAGGGAAATTACAAAATTTTAAAACTCTATTTTACACAATTTTGTGGCTTGGAAATGGCTTAAAATAAGTTATCTACATAATTACATATTATGTACATAACAGTATAACCTTTCTTCTAGAATCATAAAAAGAAACAGCACAATTTAAAATAAACAAGTGTTATACCCGGATTTGCACGATTTTTCAATTTTTTGGTTGATTGGACCCCGTTGGCATAAATTGCCGATAACATACATAAAATTAGATTTTTTCAGAAAAATAAGTTTTGAAAATTCAACAAATAAAAATATTTTTCGAGACCGAGACCGAGAGTCTCGGTACCTTGGTCGCGGTCTTGGTCTCGGTCTCGATAGGTAAGTCTCGGTCTCGGTCTCGATTCTAATTTCCAGGTCTCGATCTCGGTCTCGGTCTCGTTTTCGAGACCGAGACCGAGACAAGACCGAGACCGAGACCATAGTCTCGCGAACCCCTACTCTTGGCTTATAGACGTCTCAAATAACTTTGCAAAATTACCTTTTCATGGTAGCGTGATTGAAATAATTAACAGATTATCAACCTTATAAAAGTCATATTAATAATTTAATAATAATTACAAGCATATTTAGCAGATGTTAGTAATAGAAAGAATTGTATATTAACCATGGTTTAGATTACTATTATTGCTGTCGCGTTTTAAAATCGAAATATTATTTATCTTCTGTCTTGTCAGGTAGGCTTAGTAGCTTTTATATGTCAAGTCTCTATTGTCGACCAAGGTCAATACTGGACGTAAAAACTGAATTTTTTGGCAAGAGGTAAAAGCAACAATTTTTTAACTTAAAAATCGATCAATAATTGCCGATAATAACGTCAGTAGTTAAAAAATATATATATTTACTTTAAATATATCTTTGGAAGTCAGTTTTATTAAATACAAGTACATTTTTAAAAACTAGGCTCGTTTATGTGAACTTATGCCGGCTCTCCAAACCTGCAGGCCTTTGTTCCGTGGAACCCCGAGTTTCATTATCCATACGTTACTGTTTGTGCTATAGTTTATTTAATTTCGTGTATAAAATTGCAAAATATAAATACTCTTTATGTGGTTCCGGTGGCCACATTGTAGAAAAATGGCATTGCGAAAATAGTCGCACTGTCGCAGCGCCTGAATTCGGTGCGATGAGTCACTGACAACAATTTTGGATCTTAGGTCTAGGTGAGTACAGCTATGGCCATGTTTCTGCATAACGATTAATTTTATCTGACTGATCACACCGCGTGGGCACCGGGATCTTTTGTTCGGCTGAACTACGGTATTTCATTATGAAAAGTTTAAAGTTTTTTCGATTACACTATCTCTTTGAGTAGGCAAATAATTTCAGTTAACCGTGGGAACCATTCTCGTGGCGACGCTTTTCGATGACAGATAATAAAACCATTGTGTCCAATTAATTCAGTACTTTAGTAAATCAATGATTGGAAGTTGATAAGTATAGTTATTAACAAATTACGAAAATTATATAGCAATTTATTTCCTTTGCCGACATTTCGGGAATATTTTATGTTGCACACCGAAAACACTTGGTTTTCGTCGAGCAAGTTATTTAAATATTTTTATCCATACTGCTTACACCTCTCAAAAAGGAGAACTTCCTCTCTACAAAATACAAATATATAGCTTATAGCATAACGCGTACAGTGCGTTAGGATAATTGTGACATACTTTTCGCTCTGTTAAATTGTTACTCATCACTTCTTCTATATCTTTTAAAATAACGAATATAATGCATTTTTATTTAGATTACCCTGTACCGGGTGTTTCACTATAAATGGAACCCCCCTTTAACTTTTTCAATTGACGTTTTAGAAAAAAAAACGTCAAATACAAAAAATAAAGGGTATGATGTGAAGTTTTTTGTGACATAGCACAGTTGTGTACAGGGTGTTCCACAAATGCGGGATTAAGCAAAGTTTTATTTGTTTAAATGGAACACCCTATATATTATTGCATATTTGGATTTTGCGGAGAATTCTAGACATATTTCATAAATAATGTCCTATACATGTAAAATAACCTAAGGTTAGTTAAAATATTTAATAAACATATTTTTGTGAACATCTTGTATTACTTAAAATGTTATTCAACCGTCCGTGATATTTAGCTTTATACACTTGAAAACTGATACTCTAACATAAACAAATAATATGATCCAGAGATTGAGAGAGACCAAAGACGAAAGAAAAGAAGTGCACAACACCTCGGCTGATCAAGAACTATGTATATAGAGTGGTCATAGTTTACCTTTGGGTGGTTTTTGTGTGCACTGGTTAATCATATCGATATGTGAATAATAGTTTATATTGTTATTAAAGTCCATGGCAGGAGTTTTGATGGTATACCAGAGTTTGTTGCCGGTTGGCAAGATATTACCAGGTTGTGGTCGATCGACCGGGATGCCCTTTCGCACGGATGCCTTCGAGTTGGTACTTGTGAATTAGAAGGGCGCTCACTTGTCTTCTCGATTGGCACACTTGGGTTCTAAGATCTCGGTATATGTTATCTTAGTTTCCGGGTGTTGAGATGCTTACTGCTTAGCGGCAGTGGAGCGTCTGGGGCAGCCCAAACTATTTCAGGTGACACTAGCTAGTCGTTGAAGAAAGAAGATATATGTCTGATATTATATAATAATATAGTGTTGTGTAAATTGATGGATATTGGCATGAAGCTAGGGGACAGAGGTTCCCCGGTGAGTACACTTTATTTTTATCATTGATCAGTCAGTACAGTAATTGGTTAATATGTTTCATGGTCACCTCAATCTCTGGCTATATACCGAGTGGAGCTCGCTGAATGAATTGCATTGTCAATACTCACTTAAGTATGATCTTATAAAACACTAATTTTACAAACATCACTCAAATCCAGAGCATCAGTCCCCGAGTAATATATCTTTTATATAAAATAAATACTTGATACTCACTTAAGATTATTCAGGTCTACCCGCCAACATCCACTCACGATGCTAGCGAAATAGAAAACTTCTACAAAACATCACCACGGCACATTATACTATGCTTTGTAACGAAGTTACTATATTTTTAGGGAAATGGTATGCAAGCCGGATTAACTTTCTTATTTTACGGGCTATTCACATCATCCTTTTTCGTAAAATATAAATTAAATATCCTAAATTCATTTCTATAAAATATTCCGTCGCTAAAAGCTGGGAAATCGGTTTTTACATTTTCCGTAGTTCTCGCACGGTACCAGTAGAACGTCGCGATCTCCGTCGCAGCACCGTGCCCGGAATTAAGAGGGGCTCTGAAAGAAATGAAAAAAAATCCAGGAGATGACGGTATAACAATAAAATCTATAAAAAAAAAGGCGGTGATGCCCTACATCGAACTCTCTATAAACTGTTTAATGCTTGTATAGCAAACGGAATACCCCCTACACAATGGAACCGAGCAGTAATCGTAATCCTCCATTGCAGATTTAGAAAACTATCGCCCGATAAGTCGTCTGTCGCACGTCTATAAGCTGTTCATGAGGATCATTACTAAAAGAATTACAAATAAATTCGACTACTACCAGCCTCGAGAACAGGCAGGTTTCCGAGCAGGGTTCGGCACAAACGACCACCTCCTAGTCATGAAGGTTCTCATCGAGAAATTAATAGAATACAATGAACCCCTTATTCTCATATTCGTCGATTAGGAAAAGGCATTTGATACAATAAACCAACAACCAATGCTGCAAGCTTTAACAGAAGCTCGAGTAGACCATAGATACACTACAATTATTAAAAACATTTATCGAAATGCAAAAGCATCAATTAGACTACATGAAGACACCACAGACTTTCTCATTGAACGAGGAGCGCGTCAGGGCGACGTCGTTTCACGTAAACTTTTTACAACCCTAATGGATTATATATTTAAAAAGGTGGAGATATGGGCATTAATATAGACGAAGAAAAACTAAACAACCTTAGATTTGCGGACAACATCGTTCTCATTGCGGACCGGGTTGATGAAGCCAGGGAAATGCTACGGAGACTTAACGAGGTCTCCAACTCAGTAGGACTAAAAAGTAATGGCAGCAAAACACAATTTATGACAAATTTGGTCGTAAGCGAGGGTATCAATTTAAATTGATCAAGTCTTGAACTAGTAAGTTCCTACAAATACTTCGGACATGAGCTACGCATTGGAAGGGACAATCACACATGTGAAATAAGTAGGCGAATAGGAATGGCTTGGGTTGGATTTGGAAAGCTGCAAGGTGGCTTTAAAGCTAATATTCCTGTGTGTCTGAAAAGAAAAGTCTACGAGCAGTGCGTGCTATCCGTACTTACATACGGGGCTGAAACACATTTTTTTCCAAAAAGACGGTAAACAAAATCCGTATTGCCCAGAGAAAAATGGAAGGATCGTTGCTTGGAATTTTCATTTAGAGATAGAATTCGAAACATCGTGGTGAGAGAGAGGACTCAGCTGACAGATGCCGTAGAAAAAATAGCAAATCTGTAGTGGAATTGGGCTGGACACATGGCGCGTCTCACGGATGGGCGTTGGATAAAGAAGATCCTAGAATGGAGGCCACGACAGGAGGCATATCGCAGTAGAGGTAGACCGCCAACTAGGTAGTCAGACGATATAAAAAGAATCCAAACAAACTGGGTAAACACTGCACAAGATATATATAGATGGAAAATCGTACGGGAGGCCTATATTCAGCAGTGAACGTATATGGCTGTGTGATGATGATGATGATGATGATGATGATGATGATGATTATGACAATGTTTCTGCTAGCTGCTACCTAAATTGAGATTGAGTGATTTTAGGTGCAACGCTTTTTATTTTCTCCTAATTGGCGCAAAACCTTCACCTCAGCTTAGAAGAGACCGAGAATGAATAATATCAAATAAAGAAATATTAAAATTGTAATTGAGTGAATTTTCAAGTATAGATGCGTAAGCTAGAACGAGTCGTCATCAAAGCGTACAAATAGGCCCAGGCTCTAATGCCGGAGAGTAAGGGTGGGTTAATTTATAAGGCGCCATAACTTGTAGACGGCACAAGCAAGACATACCCCAAAGTTGAAATATGGAACTCGTTTTAGCCTAAGCTTCGCAACCATCAAAAGATTCAAAATTAAGTTGATTTGAATGCCCGAATTTAATCAGTACTAATAATTGAAAAATTTAATTAAAAAACAAGTATTAATTTAATTATAAACGGCAGTGTCAAAAATGGAAAAGTAAGACGCAAAAAAAACTAAGTATATAAGGTCAATAATAAACTGTAGCAGTTATGGTAAGTCAATTGAGCCAAAACGTTTCAAACACAGAGCGCAAATAAACTAAATCAACTGTACTTACTGTCTCTATTTTCTTTTCTCTCCCCTTCCGGAGCACAGGTAGGTAGTTAGGTAATCGAATAAATAAATACCACATGTATATTCAGTAAATAGAGAGCTGGTTTATTACTTAATAAATCCAGTAGGAAAAAAAATTAAGCGATGATTTTTTCCAGTTAAATGGACAAAAGAGGGTACTACAATAATTGTGTTCGATACTCTATACCGCTTTCGCTTAATAATACGACTATATAGTATTGACTATTATTCTAAAAGTCAGAAATTTTACTCAGTTACTCGATGGATAGGGAAAAAGAATCACAATTATTAGTCAAATTATTTTGCTCAAATAAAAGCCCCATAAGATTACTTGATAGATAAGAAAAAAACTACAAATAGTAATTAAGCCACTTTACTCACTCAAATACTCGATGTGATTACCTTATGGTGACTAAACGAGGTTCAAAGAGAAATGTTACGCAATATAACCAGCGTTAGAAACAAAACAAACTAATTAAAAATATAAATATACGTTCTTTCTTTAAAGATCACTATGTTCAAGTAACATGAATAAAAGACCCTCACTCAATTGTTTATTAAGGCGCGCAAACCATGATTTGTCGTCCCAATGCCGCTTTACAAACTACTTATATGTTTATAACTAAAACCAGGTACGCCAATAATAAATGATGCTTTGAGCAGCTAATTAAATATCAACTCAGAAGATTGAGCGCTGTCGTCGTTAATCAATTATTAACAAAACTCTATCTGACCATTCTTAGAGGTTTGAAAACTAGATTAAGGGAAAAAACACATACAACGCTAAATCTACCGGAAAAAAGGCGAGTGCTCCCTAATAAAGGTACCTAAATAAATCGATATTCACGTAGCTTGTCGCGACTGTGCAGTGAATAAAATATTTCATCTCTCAAATCAGATATATTCCACATAATGTAAAAAAAATCATCATTTCATAAAATTGTACCCGATTTATTTTCCGAAGCCTAATTAGTTTAAAATGTTAAAATTATATTAATTGACAAGAATAAAGTAAGCTGAATCTTAGATTTTGATTTATTAATCGGAGCAAAGAAAATTACAGTTTTAACGTATCTTCATTAATAATAAGATAAACTAAGTTAGATTTCGGTCTTACTAACCAGAGCAAAGAAAATTACGATTAGGCGTATATGTAGATAGAGAAAATAGGGAGAAAGAAAAAGATAATAATAGTAATAATAAAGGTAAGGTAAGGTAGCTCACAATCAGATGATGGCTTCTCGAACGTTTTCCGGGAGAAAAGAAACAATGGACTTCTTCTGATGAAAAAGGACTCTACCGGTATCCAGGAGCAAGTCACAATCCAGAGACCAGATTGGCGTGGCCAAGGGACTGAGCTGAGAAGGCTCGTAGATAAAACACTGCCGGTCGAGCCCTGTAAAAGGTTGCTATTCAACTAGATCGTTGGAACGCTCAGCTACCTAGTGGATGGACGAGAAGGCCTCTACCTAAAGCAGCATTAAATCCCGTTACGGAGTGAGTTCCAGGCATTAACAAACAACTAGCCAAACGTAAGGCAAGGTAAGGCCTAAAACTCCAAAAATTGGTCGGCTGGAAAAATCCCACAAGGTAAAATTAAAAAAAAACTTCCACCCGACCACACTGCTTCAACCGTTGAACCGACGTAGAGTGACCTCCTTCAAACTTCCCGGAAGCAAAGGTGCTTCCTCTAAAATCCCCACTACGAAAATCATGACTTACCAATAGCGTTAGAGCTTCCGCGTTACGTTCAGCAATTTGTCTGATCGATTTGTAAAATAAAGAAAAGGAAACCGGGATTTGGATGTTCCAGCATTTATTATGGAAAACTACTCGGTGTAGCAAAAGGGAAATTATGGTTAGACCTCTTTATTTAATAATAAGTTCCCACAAAAATACAACTGATATGACAATAGCGCACAACAAGCAAAATCGACCACTGAAAACACGGAATGCGTCAATTCGGGACTTGAATCATATATTTTATCGCGTCTATCGTCGGGACGAGACTCAACCCGAATACGGGGGCTTCACTCCGCCAAATATAATTGCTCTGGACGCAAAATACAACAAGGACGAGCTTAAAAGTACTTCTCGCTCGGCAAATGCAGTTGCAAAATACCGGCTCGTGACATGGGTTTGAAGCCAGTTTTTTCTTTAATCAACTTCTTGTATAAGATCCACCTATTTGCCACAGTCGAGTCTAGTTAGTGGTAGAAGATCCGAAAGTACCCAAACCCAAACTAACCCAATCCTGCCCATGTGACGATTATACTCTTTTACAGTAAACGGGTAATCTATTTATATCGATTTCTTCTCTCTTTTATCATATCTCACTTTAGTTTTAGGAATTCCACCAGCAAATGTCGATAAAAACGGAACCAATTTCTTATCTTTACATACAACTGAACTGACTTCTACCCAATAAAATGTGCCCACAAGTTCGGAATTTTTCATTGGCGTTTCGTCCGGGCCGTTTGGAATTCTGTTTCCTGGAACAGTTCCCAAACTGTAAATGCCTTGCTTTGAAAGGTAAACGAGAAGAGGTATGGATGTATATAATAACTATCGAAATATAACCTGTGATTCATATTGTGGCTAATTTAACCTCACTATTTCCCGTGGCTCCGATATTCGGTTCGGAAACTGGTCTTTTTGATTCATCATTTTCTTGTCCTGTATATAATTCTATATTGTAAGCATATCCAGAAGTTCCACATAAGACAAAAAATTTAAATCCCCATTTATGAGGCTTATTTGGAAGATACTGTTTTAGGTAGTGTCTTGCTTTAGTCGAACACATTTGCTCATCGGCCAATAAAATTCTAAAGGAATTTTATTTTAAAATTCTTTATTGAGGCTCTCGATTAGAAGTCTTATTTTGTCAATCCTCTCATAACCTGGATTGTCGCGTGGTACAGCTTTTCCGTTATTATTGAAATGCAAAAACTGCCTAATTTTCTCATATCTGTTGGACGACACGGTATTTTTTGTATCTTTTCGAACCCAATTTCGTCTGACAAGTAAGCTCTAGTATTTGGCATATGAACAAGTCACATATACAACAAACAACAATAAATCTCTATAATTGACGAGTGGAATCTCTCAACAGGGGAATTTTAATCACTATTTTTGGGTGTAGTGTAATGTAAATCTATTTTTTCTACGACTGCCCTGAAAATAGACAAAAACGCACTAACAACTGCTCTTGAAAACTGGACATTTCACACGCTTATTCGGGTATTTAGATTAAAGTGCTTCGTCCCCGTTTTAGAGCTTCGCCCTCAGAGGTCCCTTCCCAGATCTCTAAAAAAGGGGGCTCAATTTTAGGGCTTCACCCCCCAGGATCCCCTTTTTGCAAAACTGTAGAAAATGAGACTCTCATACCAGGGGTCCCCTTTTAAGGTTGGGGCCCAATTTTAGGGCTTCGACCCGGGGGCCCCATTCCTAAATCTTTAAAAAATGGGACTTCCGTGCCATAGGCTCCATTCTAGGGTTTCGCCTCCCTGGGGCCTCATTTTAGGGCTTCGCCCCCGGAGCCTTTTTTCAAAATATTTGGAAAATAGGACCCCACACCGGTGGCTCCATTTAAGGACTGTGTCCCTAGTTATAGTTTAGCGAGAATCTCTTACGTAGCTTCTTTCATTAGGAATAAAATTTTCTGATAAATCAATAATAAAAAAGTTTCCCATATAGGTAACATGTAATTTTTCTACCACACTCCCAGTGGGGCACCCTGTATGTGGCAGTCGTAGAAAAAGTATAGTGTGCTACACGCGCTGAAAAGACTTTTCAGTTTTCACACTCATGAGACTTTATGACATTCGCCTTTCAGCACTTGTTGCACAATATACTATTATACATTTTACAAAAATCTCCTGATTCTTTATTCTTAAATTCGGTACCTTGATCCAAGAACTTTAAACAAGACAGGATGGTTCGATCTGCCGAATTTTTTCACTGACAGCTGCTTTTTTGTGACGTAGCCACGCGCGAAATTTGGCGCGAAAGGCTTAACGTACATATGGCACAGTCGTACGAGCAAGGCTATTTTTCTTGTTTAGAGTTTATAAAAAAGGGTTTAAACCCAAAATTTTAAATGGATCGTAAAACTAAACTATTTCTTATGAAATTACCACGGTTTTTTTTATTAATGAAGAATGGAAAATATTTTTTACAAGCTTTTTGTTTTTGAATTCTAACAAGCCAAAATTAAATAGAAGACGGGGGATTATTAAATCTTGTATGAAAAATATCCTTAAGAGTATGAATAATAGGAGCTTATTAGAGAAAAATAGATAACAATAAAATAAAATCTGGCTACTATTTTATACAGTGTGGGCCAAAAAGGTATGCATATTTGGAAAAGCTTAATAATTGCTTCTCAGAAAATGTTATTCTATATGGAAGCTGGTGCATAAATAAAAGTAATTTTAACCATACAAAAACTCAGATTAAGTATACACGGTGCGCGAAAAATAAAAATATGTTACTTTCCAAAACATTTATTTTTTAAGACCGCAGATGTGAAATAAAAGCGAGAAAGCTGTAAGTTTATCCATATGAGATACATGCTTCTTCCCTGTTCTGTTGATACATGGACGATTTAGAAAAAGCTGGTACAAATCTTAAAACTAATTCTATTTTTGACACTATTAGTTTAATGGTCTACACTCTACACTGTATGATAATATTAGGGTTAGCTATTATATAATATAAACGGAATAACACAGGGTTCTATCCGACTATAAAGATCGACCTTTATACTTGGGTTCTATCTTAGGACCAGTCGACCAGTGCTGTTCAACTTGTTTGTGAATGACATTACGTAAGATGTATCTGAAAAAGATCATAATCTACGCAGATGGCACAACATGTTGTTATTGGTGATTGGAACTATGAAAATTTAAAAACTGAAACAGAGAAAGTAATCAGCGAATTGACACACTGCTATAATGCAAATAAATTAACTCAACCTTGATACAACAAATTATATTTTATTCAAGAAACAGAATATCACACACATACATCAAATATACACCTTAATACTAAAACCACTCTGAGTAATCTAGCAGAGATCAAAATTCCTGGACTCACTATTGATAAAGAACTTCAGTACTCTATGCATCTATTGCAACAAGTTTACATCACCCACAGTGCTTCAAATAGTAAGTATACTTTGGTTACTTTCACTCTAAAATGTGCTACGCAATTCACTTCTGGAGAGGTGAGAGTGGAATAATGAATATATAAGCTACAACTGAGAACCTCAAGTAAACAGTATTTTAAAAGTAACAGTATAATAACCCTCACATCTTGTTACTTATATAAAATTCTGCAAAAGATACACAATAGGATTAAAAGAAGCATCTTCTTTCTCTATTTCATCCAAAGCTGTTTCTATGTCTTCAGCTTTGAAAGTGCTATCAGCTTCATCATCATAGTCCGGCTGCTCTAAAACTATTTGAATTTCGGTTCTTACAACATGTTTTAAGAAAACTGGATCATCACTGTGAGCTTACTAACGAAAATAATCCCTATAATCTCCGTCAAGATCTCATTAGTTGGCCTATCTTTACCATTTCAACTAAATTGTTAAAAAGTATGTACATATTACATCGGTATTACCATATACAACCTTCTTCCAACAAACATCAAATATACCTACTAGTATAAATGCATTTAAGAGTGGTGAAAAAAATATTGCTGCAAGGCGCTTATTGTAGTCTGCACGAATTTGAGTCTCATCTCCAACAGTATTATATGTTCATATGCAGAGTATATGTTCCACAATTTCAATATTAACTGTATTGTTAATTCTACGTCCTCAATATACAACATAAATTATATAAGATATCTATTGTATTTTATACATACTGTCTAAAGCATCTTAACTATATTATACATGTACTCCTGAGCCTGAGTTAACTTTTATATTATAAACTGTCTAAAGCCTCTTAACATTCTTAACTATATTATACATTTACTCTTATATAATTAACTTTTATATTTTATGTATACTGTTTAAAGCATAAATATGCGAAAATGGGCAGTACACCATTATTATATTTATTATTATTAAATAGTATAAAAATTTTACACCATACAAAAATCATTGAATTTAAAAAATTGTACACGGAAAGTCAAAAGTACAAAATTTCCTATATACCATTAAAAGTAAATTCCATGTGGTGCAAATTTTAGCCAAGAATAAAAAATAATCACAAAATGATCTGAACAAATCCTGCTAGTGTCAGGGTTGAATTTATCCTGTCTACTACAGCGGCTAATCCATTCCTTTCTTACACTTTGGGACACCATATCCTTTGGTTTGGGAAGCACATGTAAAATAATTTTTCTTTCACCACTTTGCTTAATAGAATAAGTGTTGTTATAGCCAAAAACAGCACAGCTTGATCCTGATTTTGAATATGAATCGTTTATTTGAGAAACGGACTAACTAACATTTTGTGCAATTTTGATTTTTACTACTTTTCGTTTACTTTTTGAATTTGAATCGATTCATTAATCAGCATATTCAATAATTTTCTTTAAAGGATACTCATTACAGCAACACCAATATCACAATATATGCAATGCCATAGTTATATGACAATCAATGCCTTAATCATGTGATAACCTCTTAAGATTTCTTTTCCAGAAACTTCCAAGATGCTTGGTTCCTTACTGGCGATATCTTCATGGTAAATGTAGACGAATGCTGTGTCGGTGTTACAGTAGTGTATATCAAAAATATTAACTGTTAGCTGTGTTAAACAAAACAAGTGCTGAACTGGAACTAGGTACTGGTAAGTGTACATTCTGCATGTATTCGAATTGTATTACTGCCAAGTCATCACGATTCTTGCACTATGCTTATTATAAGCATAACCAATACAGGAAGCAAATCTTCTTCAAGGTTTAACAAATCTCTGACTGTTACCGAATCATCACCCAGATGTGAGTCTTTATATAATTCCATGATAATTTCTCTTGTTTTGATTTATTTATTTATTTAGTTAGTTACACTGCTTAACAGGTTCGGACCCAATTAGAAAGCAGGATTACAAAGATAATCAAAGTACCTAACTAAGCTTAAAACTATGAAATACATACAATAATCTACAGTAAAGTATCCAATAATCACAAGTAGAACATCATGAACTATAAAATAATATCTTACAATAAAAAAGAATAAAACAAATCAAATCAATAATAGGGAGGTATTAGCAGTAGGTAGGTCAGAATAAAGAGAGTCATGATACATGATCAGGATCATGTTCTTTGAAGAGAGTCAGTATCACAGTATAGCGATAGAACTATTGAATATGTCAAAATTGTTGCCGAAAGCATTATGTGTTTTGCACATTGTATAAATGGGTGAAAAGAGCAGTTTATTTGTTCTTTCTCTAGGTAAAGAAAAGGTTAAATTCTGCCGGAAGCCCATGCGAGGAACAAGAAAGTTAATTTTATTTAGGAGATCAGGGCACTCAATAAGATTATTAAGTAATTTAAATAGGAATACTTGAGAAGAGTAACCTCTTCTAGTTTTAAGGGATTGCATGTCAAACATTTGAAGCAAGTTCTCAGGAAATACCTGAGGTGGGTAGGAACCATGAGTCCTCAGGTAAAGCAACTTTAAGAACCTACGTTGTACCCTTTCCAGATCATCTATGTGTGCATCA
>MU183453.1:33844-59028 GCA_016904865.1 Pissodes strobi
CTCGTATAACACTAACTTTTTATTTAACCAGAGGTTAAATTTATCCGGGATTTTTTAACATCTGGTTAAATCTAAAGTTAGTGTCATACGATAGCTTATGAAAAACCATTATCGGAAAGTGCAAACCGTTTTGTTCTATATTTAGCCCTTTAGATTTTACAAGCTGTCAAACTTGGTAAATGGTCGATTTTCAACTGTCAATATTTCAAAAACCGTTAGAGATAGTTATAGGACATTATTCATGAGATATATCTAGGCTTTTTCGTACAATCCAAATATGCAATAATATACATGGCATACCTTTTAAAAATATATCAAAGTGACTCCTAGCACTTTTATTTGATGTTCAATCGTTTCTTGCTGAACATATCCGAACTCGCGGGAAAAAATTACATAAGATGGCTATTTCAGTTTTTTCTGTAAAAGTACAGGGAAAGTCAAAAATTAGCCTTGTCTAGTCCTCGTTGAATAATCCTGTACAATCTAAACGGGTAAAAATAGAGCAAAATGGTTTGCACCTTTCTATCTCGATTTTTCATAAGCTATCGTTTAACGCTAACTTTGTATTTATTTACCCAGAGGTTAAATTTACCTGTGGTTAAATAAAAAGTCAGTGTCAAACAGAGCTGTTTAAGATCATTTAAAAAATGATTTAAATCAAAGATCAAAGATACTTTTCATTTGGAAAAACGATTTAAATTAAAGATCGTTTTGTATATAAAGAAAGATTTAAATAATAAATCTTTTTTATATTCAAATCTTTTTTACATTTTAAATCATTTTAGGACATATTTAAATCTTTTCAAAAGATTTAAATATTTTTCAAATCTAAATCTTTTGAAAAGATTTAAATACTTCCTAAAATGATCTATAATGTAAAAAAGATTGAAATCATTTGGCTGGTTATGTACAAGGAATTGGCGTCGTTGGTTATGTACCATTAAAAACCCCTTAGAACGTAATCAAAATGTTATTTCTATAAATTAAGTGAAAAAAAAGCAAAAGTCTGACGTCACCCAATCTAAATTTAAAAAAACAATACAATTTTAAATAGGTACGTCAAAATAACATACAAAAACCAAATTAAAATGTTATTTAAACCTTGTTTTTTTTAATGGAATTTTTGACACATTGTCGAATGTTTAAAAGCCGTTAGCATTCACATAATTGGTAACTTTGCACTTCTTATTATGTTAGCCGATTATATTAATTAAAATGAAAACACTAACAACATCAAACATACTAGCTCATTATGTGCATGCTAGCAGCTTTTAAATATTTGACAATGTGTCAGAAATTCCGTTAAAAACAAGCTTTTTTTTGACAATTACTTTTTGATAAAATCAACTTGAAATTTGACAAAATTCTATTATTTCAATTATCTTTTTTTTATATTTTTGATTTAAATATTTTTAATGATTTAAATCTAAATCTGTTAAAGGATTTAAATTTTTTTGAAGATTTAAATCTTTTTACTGATTTAAATCCTTTTAGAAAGATTTAAATACTATTTTTAAATCAAAAAACAAAGATACTTTTCAGAAAGATTTAAATCATAAATCAAAAATCACTTTCAGAAAAAAGATTTAAACTCAAAGTATTTAAATCAAAAAATGTATTTAAATCAAAAAATGATTTAAATCTCACTGATGGTGACAACTCTGGTGTCAAACAATAGCTTATGAAAAACCAAGATAGGAAAGTACAAACCATTTTGCTCTATCCTTAGCCGTTTAGAGTTTACAGGCTGTCAAACTTGGTAAATGGCCGATTTTCAACTGTCAATATAGCAGCTCCGACTTCTTTTATTCTCTTGATCTTCTAACGATCAACATTTTTTGACAAATACTACTGTTTTTGGAATCAGGTCGCTTTTTTTCCCCATACTGATACAAAAACAATAAAACAAATCACTGATAGAACCAAACACAATAAATCACAAGTTACAGAACGACCCGCACACTCGAGATTCAAAATTTGAATGATAAAACAAATATTACTGTAGGATTGAAAAAATACGAAGGATAGGATAAACAATCGACTCGCTTCTACCTAGTCTAGACGTAGGTATCGTCTTTACGAAGTCAATTGAAAAAGTTGGGACTCTTAATTTAATGTCGGCATAGTCTGTTCTCAGTTGCCGGCGAGCGCCTACACAAAATAATTAGAAATTATTAAGAGCCCCAACTGTTTCAATTAACTTCGTAAAGACTATAACATAAAATATAAAAAGGTCTTCTAAACACTTTAGGCAGGGTACGAGCCTATATATTTGCAAAAAGGTATCTACATCAATAATTATTACCTATAGATAAATAATGACTATTTTCAAGGAATAATAATAATAAAGGGGGAAATACCTACATGGTGGTCCATTAGTGTGACTGTCCCGTATCTCCCTATTTACAGAGATAAAAAAATTTTAAATACAAAAATTGTAGGATATGTCGTGTCGCATATCGTAAAATATTTTCAATTATACAGGGTGCTTCATAAAAACCTGGCATTCGTTTATTGACTTTTTTTAATGGAATGCCCTGCATATTATTGCACATTTAGATTCTACATCAAATTCTAGACCCATTTCATGAAAAATGTTCTACACCTATCTCCAACTGTTCTCGAAATATTGACAGTTGAAAATCGGCCATTGACCAAGATAGAGCAAAATGGTTTGCACCTTTCTATCTCGATTTTTCTTACCTTGTTTTATTGTTTTTGTATCAACATGGGGAGACCTGATTCCAAAACAGTAGTATTTGTCAAAAAATGTTGATTGCTAGAAGATCAAGAGAACAAAAGAAGTCAGCAAAACTAATGGCATCAACGTAAGTTTTGTTTTAACAGACTACTAAATACAACAACTTTTGATTTTGTTTGGTGAATAATGTACAGGGTGGCCGCTTTAAGTTGAGCCCATATCTTAACTCGAAATCTATGAGTGTTGCAAAAAAAATAAAAATACAAAAGATGTTTCTAGTTAAACGATCTTTTATTGTTTGTAGTGTTTTAATTGTCACCCTATTTTATACAAGGGGGTCAAATTAAGGTAATTTTTTTAAATATAATGCCCTTTTTTCTTACATATTTCTAAATAAACCAGTAAAAGATGAATTCAATGCAATATGCAGGGTGTCCGAAAATACCGTTAGAATAATTTCAGGAGAGATTCTACATAAGAAAATATTAAATTTTTCTCATATGAACCTGGGTCCGAAAATGCATAGTTTCCTAGATACAGGATGTCAAACTTTAAAAAAATAGTTTTTTTAATTAATATCTTAAATATCCTTTTAACGATTTTGTTGAAATTTAGTAGTGTTATCTGTAATAATAAGGGGCTTATTTAGCCTTAATAAGATTAAATATATAAAGTCTAGTAGGGCCCCGGAGGGTATCATACCGAATATTATTGATAAAAGAAAGTGTCCGCCCATGACTTAAAAAAAAATGTTTTTTGTTTCGAATTAAACAACTAAAAATACAACATTGAACATTGTCACAAGGGATTTTAGTCAGGGACACTCGATTTTTGTCCTGGAGCCAATGCAGGACATTTAGTTTATAGACAAACACAGGGGAGCTCGAATCGGAGGGTAACTACAACAGGAGAAAAATAAAGGAACATCCACAAACTACCTTCTATATCTATATGTACTTAAATATAAAAGTATGTTTTATATTTTGTTTTTAGATAGCTTTATATATTTTATAAACATAGATTCCATTTTCTCATCATTTAATACGCAAACCATAATATATGAACGAACTATGACACATAGGGAGTAAGCCAAGATTTCCCAATTCTCCATAAAAAAAAAATTATCCCTTCCGTATTATGCTTACATTCGAAGCCTACGACATATTATTATGCATTTTTTTTGTAAATAGGTTTGTATATTAATTCTGCAAATTTCAATGTCTTTTTACGTTATTTAATACATTAAATGCCTTCTTCCAGAAATTCTTGATCCTATATTTGCAAGAGGTCTAAAAATTAGAAACCCCCATCGAGATAATTAAATATTTTCTATACGGATTTATATTATAATATGTAGGTATTCTTAGATTATTTGCAGAAACATGATGGTACCATTTCTTATTTGAAATGCACAATTTTTATAATTATATTAAAAACCTATCATTACAAATTTCTTATTTTTCTTTCTTATAAATGACTGACAAATTTCAAGAGAACTGGTTTTTATAAGCATCCGTATCTAAGTTATAAAAGTAAAATCATGAAAAAAAATATGTGTCAGCTTTATAAACACACAACTAAAGTGAAACCTCTGAAAGAGATTTTATTATTTTTTCATTTCTTTTCTTTCCATTTTGCCATCCCCGCCTTGAACTCTTTGCATTTTTTTCGCCTAACTTTTTTATATACTTTTTTCTTATTTCTATTTTATAATACTTTTATTAACTTTCGGAATAATCTTTTACGTTTTTTTTTTCAATTTTTCCCATTTAAACTTTTATTTTTTCATAAAGAATTTTTTTCTCCCCATTTTTGCCATCCCGACCTCGTAGCTGAATACTTTCGCCTGAAACCGCGTGTCTCTAACTTTTCTTTTTTTTTATTATTTTTTTCTTCGTTTTATAACACTTTTATTAAGTTTCCGAACAATGTTTTACTTTTTTCCATTTCTTCCAATTCTTTTGGGTTTCCGGGGAGGTGGGGGTGCAACGTGGTTTTTCCCAAACCCCCCCTTAAATTAGAGCCCCGGTCCCACATATGGTCAAGGGTAGCCCCCCCCCATGAGGCGCACCTACCATAAAAATTTCAACACAGTAGCTCTTCCCGTTCTCCCGAGAGATTTTGTCATATTTTGCCTGACTGCTGATGCTGTCCGTCTCGAAGCACACGTAATGTGCTTCTCGACGGTCCAACGGTGACTGCGACGTGGGCACGTGGCAGTCCGGCGACGCGACGTAACGTAAAATGCAGTGTTGTTTTCGCATAACTTAAATCGAATCGGTGGGCGGTGCCTAGACAGAGAACGAAGAATAGCTTGCCTTTGCTAGAAAGGCACGCCGTCGGAATCTCGTTTCACTGATAAACCCCCTTAAGAACCTACGTTGTACCCTTTCCAGATCATCTATGTGTGCATCATATGCTGATGACCATACTAATGAGGCGTATTCTAGTTTTGATCTTATAAAAGAACAGAATAAAGTTTTAAGAGTATCAATGTCGTGAAACTCATGGCTAAGTCTGGTAATAAATCCGAGAGTTCTGGATGTTTCACTAATTATATTTTCGTAATGTTTTGTAAATGTCAGCTTATTGTCAAAGGTTACACCAAGATCCCTAAAATGTTCTGACCTAGGTAAACGTATATTGTTTATGGAATAGTGGTGTATAATTGGGTTAATTTAAACACTAAGCTTATATGTAGTATATAAATAGATTTCATTTATTTGATCTAAAAAGTAACTATTTTCACACTATATTTGCCCACTGACTCTGATAATTTTTTTGGTCATGCTTCATTCTCTATTGCTTGAACAATATGAAAACTTATTTTTTTATTTGCTCAAGGGAAAATATACATCATCGAACATTCAATATTCTTACTTTGTAGAATATTTTCATGAGAACTTTAATTTACATTTTGGTCGTCCACAAGGGGACATTTGCTGTAAGTGTGGATAACTAGATCTTAAAATAAAAATCCTTCTCTTGGAGATGCATTTAAAAGAGTAGGAACCGCCGAACTAGCTGTACATAAAAGAAGAGCAAAATAGTTTTACTAAAGAAATCTAACCATGAGTGCAAAATCGTGATGAATTGGCAATAATACAATTCGCCTACATGCAAAATGTACACTTACAAGAATTTCCAGATCAGGACTTGTTTTGTTTAACACAGCTAACAGTTAATATTTTTGGTATGCACAACTGTAAGACTGCAAATCATTCTATATTTAGCATGATGGTATCGCAAGTAAGGGACCAAGCATCTAGGAGGCTTCTGGAAAAGGAATCTTAAGAGGTTATCATATAAAATTAAGGCATTGATTATATTAATTTCTCGAAAGGCATTAAATATTAGCATAGTATAAACAAACATATTAGTTAGTACCTTGGTTAGTACCTTTTCGAAATAAAGGATTCATATATATTATATTATTTGTAGCTATCTAAAATATCATATCCAAAGATAAAAGTTGAACATTAATTAGTTAAAAATTCCTTTTATTCTACAAACAAGTATATTTGTATCTATGTACATGTTTACTGATATTCAAAATAGTAATTTTCTTGTGGCATTCAGAGTTCGACAATCTATTCTCAAATTATGGAAAATAAAATAGAATTAAGAAAGCCTTAATTCTATAACTTGTGTGTATTTACTAGTAATATAATGCTAATAACATGAGGGCTTATGAATGAAGAATCCTTAATATATAATTCGACACAGGCTTTTCCATAGTGTAGTAAGTGTAGCGATTGCTGTATGACATAATATAATAAAGAAATAATAAAGAACTTTATTTAGACTGCACAAGTTACAGATAAAAATCCACTTACAAAATGTACAGTAAAAGGCTACAGTTACTTAATTAACAACAACAATACTTTAACATGTTTGGAACGACAATACTAAAATATATTACTACCAGACTGTCAATACGTCGATAAGAAACGCTGATCCAGCTGATTCTTTGTGCAGGAGTACAAATCTAAATCAACATTAGTTTCAACAAGATCATTTATATGATTGAGACATCTATTTAGTGGAGACAATGTATTAGTTATTTTAAATATGACATTTCTACGTCTCAATCTAAGATCGGGTACTTCATAATTCATATATTGGACTAGTTCTGTTGTATCTAGTTTGTTATGTATGATGTTATAAACAAATACCAAATCCAAACATATTCTTCGTTTCGTTAACCTATCAATATTAAATTCCTCAAGTTGTGCAGCATATGATATAAGAACTGGGTAACTGGGATAAATTCCATGTTTTTTATAGTACAAGAATCTTAAGAACTTTTTTTGTATTTTTTCTAGCTGTTCGATGTGACAGTTTGTTTTGGGGTTCCAGATAACGGAGGCATACTCCAGCTTGCTTCTGACCAATGTGTTAAATAATGTGACAATTACGTTGAGATTCCTAAAATCTTTACAGGCTCGTAGCACAAATCCGAGCTTTCTCATACAATCCGCATACAATTTGTCTATATGACAATTGAAAGTCAGATTCCGTGAGAAAACTACTCCTAAATCAAGCACTTCTTGTGCTCTCTTGAGATTACTGTCACTGATTTTATAAACATTCATGATTGGGTTTTTTGCACGATAAAAGCTAAGACTCTTACATTTGTCAACATTAAGCTGGATCAGGCTCACGTTACAATAAATTACAAGCGCATCTAGATCTTTTTGTAACATGTCACAATCAGTCTGATTCTCTACAACACGATAGATTTTTAAATCATCTGCGTACAGTAGGAACTTTGAGTGTTTTATAGTCTCAGGAATATTATTTATAAATAAAAGGAACAAGGGGGGTCTCAATATCGAACCCTGTGGGACCTCAGAAGTAGCCCCATATAAGTTGTAGAGGAAGTATTATTAAAACAGACTGCTTGAGGCCTATTATTTAGATAGCAACTCAGGTATTCTACAGCACCAGAACCAAAACCTAAGCTCCTCAATCTGGTAACAAGGACTATGTGACTGACTCTGTCGAACGCCTTCGCCAGGTCAGTATAAAGGACATCAACCTGAAAGCCCTTTGCGACTTGATTTGCAATATACTCTACGAACTCAACAAGATTTGTTTGTGTGGACTTTCCTGTTTGAAAGCCATGTTGTTGTGGAATTATTATAGGTTTAACATGTTCACTTATTTTTGCATGGATTACCTTTTCAAAGATCTTTGATAGAGCTGGAAGAACTGTAATAGGTCGATAATTAATAATATGGTTCGTATTTCCACTTTTGTGAATTGGTGTCACCCTTCCCATTTTTAATTGATCCGGAAAACTGTTTTTTGACAATGACTTATTGATCAGTGCTTGGTTTTGCTAAAAGATCCCTATATGCTTTAAAGAAGTAAGTGGGTATCTCATCAACCCCTGTGGCGGTTTTGTCTTTTAAGCTTTTAATTGCATGATGCACATCTTCCTCACGTACGGTACTGAGGGCGAATATATCTAAGTTTAGATTTTCTAAAAACACCATTATCAGTCGGGTCTAAGTTTGAGTCAACATACATAGACTGAAAAAACCTAGCAAAGGCGTTCGCAATAGACTCACTCTCACTAATATTCTCTTCGCGATAAGTATCATTGTAACATAGTTTACTATTTCTGCGCCTATTTTTGACGTAGTTCCAAATCATGCTTGGGTCCTGGTAAATATTATGTTCAGTATTCCTGATATAGTTGTTATAACACTCATTAATAAGTTTCTTTGTTTCAGCTGTTAGCCGAGAATACCTTTGTTCATAGTGCTCCTTATGTTTACTACTCTTTTTTAACATTCTATGATAGTGATTTTTTTCCCTTAATTTATGAATAAGGGTTTTGGTGTACCAAAAAGGAAAACCTGCATTTGTTGCACTGATCCTCCTCCTCGGCACACATTTCCCAAATATATAATATATGATATTCTAACGTGATAAGCAAGATCACAATCTAAGGAACTAAACAATCTATAAATAAGAATTACTTTCCAGTGTATGTTCGTAAACATACCTACTATTTTAAAAATATTGTTTAAAACCTAAATAGCCAAGTGATACACTGTGTATTAAAACCCACAGTTTGACAATTTCTCTATAATATTAAGTAAAATATTATTATTCTTCCCAGACTTGCTTACATTTAAATATCATTTAAAGTTCTTCCTACCTTGTTTAATAAAAAGTCAATGAAAACTACACTGAAAAATATTCATACAAAACAGGCACTCTGGTCCCTGCTTTAATCCTCAATTTATGGGATTTTCTTTAGGATCAAAGGAGAAATATAATACATTTCAAGTTTCTCAATGTTCAGAGCACTAAAACACAACTATCAATAGTTCTAAGATATTTTAAAATATGAGTAAAGAACTAAAAACAGAACCAAAACATGGAATTTGCAATGCAAGCAATGGTGAAAATGATGGCCGTTCGCGCGCAGCTACGTCACAAAGACGCCAATGATGGTGAGAGAACCGCGGGGCACGGGGCAACAAAAATGGGAAGGCATCATTCTTTCATATTAGTTTATCATTCTTGACCTTGATCAGCAATAATTTTTAATGGAAGTCCGTGATGTGTTATAAAATTAAATCGATTTTCTATCACCTCTACTTCTGTAATAGCTTTATGAGGGTAGGCTTGTCCATATCGAGAAATGAGTCGATGAGTTCGCTATTGATTCTAAAAGTGTCTACATGAATATGTTCAAATTGTTTAGATGCTGTTGGAGTGCGATTAAATTTGATTATTGGTGGGTCTCGATCGTATTTATGCTTTTGGCAAGTTTCGCAATTGTTTACATAATTTTCTATATCTATAGACTTTCTTGGCCAATAGAATTTTCTGCTGAGTGCTTTTTTCATTTTATTCATACCTCTATGACATATTATAGTCGTGTGATAGATTTCTAATTATTATTCCTTCTGATTAGAGAGTATTTCATTATCTTCTAAAAATATAGTACAATTTATTAATTTGTCTGCTGAATTTCGAAAGAGGTTTTGTAAAGTAAACGTAAAATTTCGGGCTAGTAAATCGTTTCTAAAGAAAATTGCAACTGCAAACTCGTTTGGGGTCTATACTTTCTTTTAATAATTTTACGATATGAGATGTTAGATTTCTGTTAGAAATAGTGACGTAAATCCTATTATTATCAAAAACTTTTTCTCTTCGTATCTGAATATTTTCTATTTCTCCATCGGTGATTATTATTTGATTTTTATAATCATTGATCGACCTTGATATTGCAAAGATCGGATCTTCTATTGACGTATACACTGTTTCATTGTCAGTGGGTGGATGAATCACTGGTAATCGGATCGTTGGTGGTCCAATTATATCGCTTATAATTTTTATTTTTGGTTCATTAATATCCAATTTCAAAAGTTCTTCTACTGTTTGATTGTCTAAATCGGTTAAATATTCGTCATTTCGATTTAATAGAAATTCCCCTATGATTTCATCTGAGGCACCTAAGTTATTAAATATTGATTTGGTCCCTATTGCGTTGACATCTACTGGGTATCTTGAAAGAGCGTCTGATTTGTTTTTCCTTTCTTATATTTTACTTCATAGACGAATTCTTCTAGTTTTAATCTCCAGCGCATTAATCTTGAATTTGGTTCTTTTAATGGCATCAATCATTGTAGAGGTTATGGTCAGTGTATATTACAAATTTTTGTCTAATAAGTATGGATTAAAATATGTACAACTCCATACTATTATTAGTAATTTGTTACTCAACAAAACAGCTTTTCGAAGTTTCTATACATTTTTCAATAAAGCTGTATTTCGCTTAACTTCTTTATTATTAGTTGGCAGGAGACTTGATGACCGACGTGGTCACCATAATAAGCGTCGTAATACCAAACCTGATAATGGGATTTTAAAAATCAATGAGCACATCAGTTCTTTTCCGAAAAAGAAAAACCACTATGATAATAAAACTCTGGCGTGCCTTGAATTTAATCTGATCGTGAATAAGATGCATGAGATGTTTTGCTGTAACAATCCAGAATCGAGTTGTGTTGTTTCATGTGAGTATTACTCAAAACAGTTCTCTGAGAATTTCGGATACATATTTTGGAAGGCCTCAAGTAGATGTATATGTAGCATGCTAAAGTGGCCTATAAAAATAAAATCTCCGACACTAAATCTAACGCAAACCGTGTAGCCAAAGGGAGCTGATAGTACGCAAAACACGTCCAACCAAATTTTATAAAAAAACAAAATCTGCAAGAGAGCTGCACAAAAAAACCTCAATGTAGCTGTCATTGCCTTTAATTTTATACAAGACATGCCTCTCCCTTTCTGCCAGTTAACAATATTGTTCTACCTCACATGACTGTACTGGAAGGCTACCAGAATGTGTAACCGTATTTAGTGATGTAAGTAGTGGTCAAAACCGGAGCAACAGTATTATGTTGTTTTTCTTAATCCTAAGAATGAATGGAAGATTTAAAACAATTCACCAATACATACATAAATACAAGTACAGAAGACGTGGTGGCGTGCATATTCTAAGAGAAATACCAAAGATTTAGTACTAATAGGTCACCTATCAGCAGGAAACTCTTTACAATAAAATTAAAGTTTTTTTGTCCCGCTAAAAACTTGCATTTGTTTTTATAAAAAAAAATAGATTTTCGTGAACAAAATTGAATGATAGACTTAAACTGTTCGTCTGCTCAATTAATTAATATGACGTTTTTTGACGTTTAATCAAAACTGGTATTTATGGATTTGTATCTTTATACAACAACCGCTTAGATTATTTTCAATAAGATTTATGTAAAAAAAATGAGCGAATCTTCTAGTACTCGAGACACTGATGTGTAGACATATCCTATATTATATCGACATCGGTTGTGTAATTTAATGTATTGCTTCAAGGGTTTAACTGGATAATTTCTTAAAGCCCTTAGTATTTTGTATGCTTCAAAAATATTTGAGCAGCCCTCGTAAAGAGTATATTTCGTCTTCGTGAGGCCTGAATATAGGCAACCACTTATTTGGAATTAGTTGCCTATATTCTGGCGTTAGAAAGAATACGTTTTACAAGGAAGCGCTAAGTAGCTGCGCACTAATCACTGCGCATAGGCTATGATGCCACATCCCCTTACACACTTCCGTCCATTTTCCCGAGATTTACCCTCATACCGCCGCGTAAGATGTTTACACATCAAAAATGCGACGTTTCCAGATATGAAATATAGAATAGAGCATCTTATTAAGAAACTGAATGTCCCTGTTCTTTTACTTTAAGCTATGCCGCTTGTTGGAGAAATACCCCAACATGTATATTAAATTATCGTTTTTCACCGTATACTCTGGTGATAACGCCCTGTGTATCTGTAGTATGAATGACCCATAATTAAACTCCGAACAAATTTATTTCAGCCCAGGTAAACAGCAATTTGTGCATTTAAAGCATTGTATTTCAGTTACTCCTTAGTCCAAACCTGGACTGTCGGTATAATAGTTTCCATTACATGCAACAATCGCTGGAAAGCAAGTTGTCACTCCGTCAAGGATATCGTTATTAATCGTTTTAAATATGATATATCTTTGTGTCCGTCAATGCTATCTAAAGAACAATATGTCAAATAAAGAAAGAACATGTTTCTACCCTCTCAAATGCATCCGCGACCTCGCAATTCCCAGTCTATTTCTCCCAGCCGCGCCGGTAGGAGAATTAGATTTTAGTGCCTTACAAACACTCACATGTGAAGCATGAGCCTTTGTCGATGCCCTGCTTTAGTTTGGCGCCAAGAACATCTACGCAATCGTAGCCCTGTTTGACGCCAAAATGTTTAGTTTTCTCAAAATGTAAGTTTAGTTAGTCGAAGAAGTATTAAAGTGCAGTATAATCGTGCACTCGAAAAGCAGCTAAACGTTAAAGATTTTGGGCCATTTTCTCATTTTGTTTGTACAGATATTTAGAAAATATCTGCTGTACTCTTTTCTCCCTGTCCAAGACTGGATAAAGAATTTTTTTGGGCGTTTTTACGCATTTTCTCGAAGACAGAAATGCCGTAGCGTCTCTCGTCGCTTCTGGTGCTGTTATTGAAGATAGAAGGTAAAATGTGGTAGAAGTTAGGTTGAGAGAATCGAAGAAGACGGAAAGTACAAGGTAGTTTGTGTGAACGAAAAGCAGTTAGTTTAAATACAAAAGAGTTCAATTAAATTCCGTACAAAAAGAAGTTATCTAGTTCATTATAGATTTAAATAATCAAGAATAATAGTTAACCTTATATACAGTCCTATTTAGTTTTATGTATGAGAGGATGAATGCTTAAAAGTAGTTAGAAATTATTGTATATATTAATCATATCTAATGCAAATTAAATCTTGCATTTTAAAGTACGTAATACCTAAAATACATGTTTCAATTCTCACCCTATAAACAAAACTCCCACCATCCTATTTAAGTACAGTCCACTAATTAAAGTGGTTAATTACAAAGTTAATTACCACCCCCAACTTTTGTGGTAATAAATGATTTAAGAATTAATTTTGTATACCGACCACCGCAATTTAAATACTACTATAAAAAAAGCATAAAACGCTCCAAATAAGCATCAGTGCCGATGCTGTTGGCATTCTTGATGGATATGTTCAGTTAATGACCTTCGTCTAAATGTATCTGTATAAGACTCCTGGGAGTGATAGGAGATTAGAGTAGGTACACAACGATAGTGTTGTGGGAGCTGTTTCAACATATTTATATGCCCTGCGAGTAATTCTAAGAGTATTGCAGCAGCTGTGGCTTTTTCAGCTTATCACATCCTATTAAATTCTAGACTAAAGGGTGAATTAATATTCTCTGAAAATTCTACATATTATGTGAGTAGAGCTTTTGTATTACAAAAGTAATACATTCGTTTGATATTTCAAATAAAAGAAAAATAAAACATTTTTGTTGATACACTGAAAAAAAATTTTCATTCAAAAAAATGGAGTTTATTCAAGCAAATATTTGTTTGATAATGGCCAAACAAATATTTATTTGATTAAAAAATAATATTTATTTGATTTATCTTTAAGAGTTTATTTGGTTCGAAATAAATATTTATTCCGAACAAGCAATATGATTTTATAATCGTTGTTCACATCTAACAAAATTAATTTTAAAACAAATAAAATTATTTTGATTCAAATGACAGAAATTATTTCGCACAAATACTTAAACCATTGGTTTAAATACCCGATCTATTTAAATTAAAACACAAGGTTTTTGGAATAAATATAACATATATTTTTTCTAAAACCTTTGTGTTTTGGTTGAAATCTGAGGTATATTTTTTCTAAAAGCTTCGTGTTTTAATTTAAATAGGTCGGTTGTTTAAACCAATGTTTTTGGGATTTGTACGAAATAATTTCTCTCATTTGACGATTTATTTGTTCAAGCCTTATTTTTATTTGAAATAACAATCTGATTAATTTGATTCAAATAAGCAAATTATTTAGTTATCGAAATCTTGCATTTGTAATAAATAATTGTTTATTTATTTTAAATAGTTATATTTAGTTCACTGTTCAATGTTTACTGTTTATGTTAGTGATGACTTAAATAAAAAAGACATTTTGGCTTTTGTAAATATGTGTTGATCTTTCTAAAAGGACTACTTATTGACATTCAGTTAGAATTCGGTTTCATTAGCAAATAAAAAACATGTATGTAGCTTCAAAAAAATACTGTTATTATTCTTAAGACGTACTTAGGTTACTTAGGTTTCACGTTTTAGCTGAAATAAATTATATATATATGTCTTAGTTTTTTTATAATTAATAAAGATTCCAAAATCCGAACCCTACTAATTACCAAATTCATTACAGGAATAATAGTTGTCCAGAGTAAATAAAATAAAAGTAAAAGGGCTATCTGAGAAACATTTTTATTCAACAGTATTAAAAACAAAGAACAAAACGAGTATTCCCAAATTATAAGTAAAAAATATAATCAGGTTATTTTCTCTCTGCTTATCACTGGTTTTGAAATGTAAATAATTTCTATAATGAAAATTATTATAATATAATAATACTAGATAGGAACATAAACATATTATGAAATAAGTTTTACTACTTATTAATTTTAACGGTAACTCACTAATTTTTATAAAAAATACTAAAATTCTAAAGTTCATGAACATTTTATCATATAAAAATAGTGAAAGGCGGTAAAATTTTATTTAATTAAACTAAAATGACATACAACTACCTCTCCAGATGCAGTATAATGAAGGGAGATGGCACATTAAGATTGTCACCGATTCTATTGTTAGTAACGACATTTAAAGCGATTTCTATTACGCTACGTAAAACTTCGATGTCGTCAATATTTTGATCTAAAAATAAAACAACAATAACTAAAACAAAAATAATAGAAACAAAACAATTGTGACTATTGTTCATGGTGCTATTTGAATAGCCTGCTATATTGTTTAAAAGTTTATCTTATTCATTTAACTAAAATAATTATTGTTTTTTTTAAATACTATTAGATTTCATCGAAATAAAAACAATTTGTTTCAAAACTTTCATGGAACAACCATTTATTTCTTCAGATTGAAGAAATAGAGCTTTAAAATACCTATTAATGTATATGCATAAAGAAAACGACGCTATTGAACTTGTACAACATAAAAAGCAAAAAATACGCGATCAGGCTCGTACGCCAAACTGTCTAGGCGTAATGTTACACTATTTTAGGCGTATATCGCGTGAATTCATCTGCATTGCTAGCTAGTAACAGCAGCAAAAATTTTTGGTACGAGTAAAACTCACACCATTTTGATTATGAGAGAACGCTTCTTTTTTAAAAAAGATTAATTATGTACCTAGCTAATAATGTAATAAAAACGTAAATGAAATGAGGGCACAAATGACCCAAGCCCCACTTAATTAATGTATTTTCCATCACAAATATTTTTTAAAAATTGGGCCTTGGGCGGATCCACTCTATAAAATCTCTCTATAGGACGGCAGCAGAAATGAAACTGGGGGCGCGAGACGGACACTGGAGGAGCGGGAGCGTAGAGCGTCGACGCGGCCGCGCAACAGCTAACGTGACTCGGATGAAGCTGTAATATTTGGTCCAATATTCACAATCCTTAATTTAAAGCAACCCTTATTTGTTTTAAATAATGGAGAGGTTTCGTATCTTTAAAGATTTAAAGCGAATAAATATGTGCTTAATATGGAAAAATTATTGATATCCCAAGGCAAATAAATAACTAAAAAAAAACTAAACACGCCCAATTATTTAAATTGACGAAATTTTATGTAATCTAAGTACTTTTTATTTAAAGCAAATAAAAAAAGCAAATAAATGTTTATTAAGATTTTTTTTCCAGTTTTTTTATCAGTGTATAGCGGTTAACAAAACTTTTTAACCATTTGAAGTGTTCCTCATGTAGCGCTCAGCGTAGCTAAGTAGTAAACTTTTACAGAATTGGACAATAAATAATGTGTTTTTAATTCGTAAAAGCTAATGCTGAATAATTTAAATTTTCATATAAAAAAAAACGATTAAAGTATCAGATGTATCAGTATTTTTTGTATTCATTGATGCTCGTTATTTTTGCTGAAAGTTTTTATTTATGAGTTGTCTTCTATTATATTGTTCCATGCCTATATTAGCGTATTTGGAACTTTTTTTATTTTGCAATCCAGGAAAACATATCTATTAATCGAGCATTAGAGTTTCCAGATAAACCAGTCTGATACTCCAGAGGTTTCAAATATCCATGCAGGCAACCGTACAGAGCACTCACTAATTTGGTTTGTTTTGCTTAAATGAGATTGGATAAATATTATTGAAAATTCTCTAGAAACCCAAATAAATTGAGATTACCAAGGTGAGTGCTATGGTGAAACCTATCACATGCTTAAGAGAAATCTGAAAATATAGTATTCACCTAACAGTTTTTAGCAAAGGTTCCATCTATTTTTGTTCTGAAAAGATAGATTAGGGTGAGGAAATATCTGAATCCATTTATACATTATTTTCGGAGGACAATTGTCAATTTTATTTCGGTCAGAAATGATCTCAGATTATTTCCATAATATCTTGAAAATGCGAATTACTCATCTACAATAATTATTAAAAAACTTCGGTTCAGGTTTTGCGAAAAGATATGCGTCGACATGCAATAAAAACTATTATTTTTGGATTTAAGCAGTGCCGATGGCACTGGGTGAAAGCTCAGTGATCACGTGAACGGAAAAGATATATGACAATTGAAAGAACTCAACTAAAATATTCGCAGATATCTTTATCATCCCTTAAACTATCCTCACTCAACTGAATTATTGTATGCAGTATCACAAGTGCATCAAAGGATTCTCTCTTTACATTAAGAAATTTAATGGATTTTTTTAAGACAACACGCTGTCATGGAAAATGATCTGGTTATTTTGTTGTAAGGATGGCATTCGTTGGAGTATTTCTCAAATAACTCACTCATATTTGCAGTAGAAACAAAAATAAATCTAATGGAAAGATTACTGTCTGAAAAAGAACAATTGAAGAATTAGAATTAAAAAGTATCAAAACCCCAGTAAATGATAATGTGATGCATATAAAATTTATTTACCATTTTCGCAATATCCTCTTGACTATAGATATGTACCCATAATATCACTTTTTAGTCTTATTTCGACGTGCCATTTTCGCAAAACTCGTCATAACTTGTGCAATGATAAACATAATATGGATATATATCAAGAAAAAAAAACAAATCATATGCAACGAAAACGCTATAATTTATTTACCTGCAATATTTTTTATTGGTCGTTTTGTGTACATTCTTTAAAAATATTTTTTGAGTGTTTACCTCGAGACTTAAACAGTTTCAATTGCAACTGCATCATTTTAGCCGTATATAAACCAAGGTGACTTTGTCCACTCTATATATCCAGTTTACGACTAAAGCTGATCATGGGAACCAGGCTAAACCTGCCTTACATTAAGTGGTCGATTACGTACAGCCATTATAATATGCAAAAAGCGCGACTGAACCTTACTATACCAAATGTTATTATTGACCGGTCCCTTGTTTCGCACGGAACGTAAGGCCTCGGGCAGACATATTTTCCAAATGAAATGGTTCTCGACCATAACCATAACAAGCAGCTAATGATGCTTCGGTTCGATGAATCATCAGTCTCGAAAATCCCCATTCAACTAACTTCTGAATAAATTGACCTATTCGTAGAACGATATTATCTTGAAAAATATATTACAAAATAAACTTGAAACAGTTTGAGAAGGATGTCAAGAAAGAAGACAGTAGGAAAATATTGGCTCAGAGAGCTTATCGCTGAGAAATAAAGTTTCAAAAATAGAATATGTTCAAAGGGGGTGTAATAAATCTGAAAATCAAATCCAGAGATATCGTCCAAAATTCCTGTTAGAACCAAATGTCATAAAAATCTTATAAATTAAATTTTATTAACTGTTTAACTTGGTTTTTTTATGTCTCAGATACCTAACAATCATCAAAATATTCGGTGGAAATTAGACCTTAAAGACTAACGAGGTTTCATTAAAGGTATACTTATACATCTGATTTACTTACAAACGATTAGAAGTCTGCTGCAAGAACATAATTAGTACCACACAGAATTTTTCAAGCCTTTTTGACATTAACTAATTATTAACATTTTGCTATAAATAGCTCTAGAATATAATTTCCATGGTGCTTTATTATCAAATTAGCTTTTTGAACTTCGAAAATTACATACACTTCCTTTCTTTTCCTTTCTTTAGCCACTTATCGTCCAACTTTGGACGATAAGTGTCCATAGCATAGGCCTCTCTCAGTGTCCGCCAGATTGATCGGTTTTGTGCGGCTCTTTTCCAGTGTAATCCCCCCAGCGCATCTATGGTCGTCCTCTTGTTCGATCCCCTAGCCATGGCCTTCAATTCTATATTAAACTATTCCAGCGTTGATCTATTTGTCGCGGATTATGACCCGCAAAGCTCCATTTTAATGACGCTGCATACTCAACAACATCTCTAACGTTTGCTTTGCTCCTGATCCACGTATTTATTCTTTTGTCTGCCACCCTAATTCCTAGCATGGATCTTTCCATGGACATTTGTGTTTTTGCGATTTTATCTATATTTGCTTTGGTAAAGGTCCATGTTTGACAGTCATAGGTGAGTATTGGCAGTATACACTGGTTGAACACCATGCTCTTTAGATATTGAGGTATCTTGGGATTCTTCAGAACAAAAGAGGTTATCTGCGCAAACCGTTATCTTGAAACTTTCCAAGATGTTGCATCTGATTTGTTAAGTGATGTTTCTTTGGTCCGGTTAAAAAATATATGAACCACATACTTCAGAATTCCCGTAAGTACATAGGACCTTACTTCTCAGGAAAGACAAAAACTAATAAGTAGCCAATTTTTGTATCTTATTGCAATTCTAAGCATGTGTTAATTTTGTGAAAATATATTTTTAATCGATTTGTATTAATTGTTAGTCAAAAAAAAATATTGCTAATATTATAAACACATTTTGACGCTGTAATCACGGGGTTTCTGAATTACATGATAAATTGCATTAAGTTTCTTGGCAAAAATTGAGTAAAACCAGCTATGTTTTAACATTTTTATTCGTGTAATGTAAACAATTGTTATGTGCACTATTATCAGAGAATATCTTCTGAGTCATCATTATTCACCACTGGCCATTCAAAGATTTTATTGTAGAAGCACTGGGCATGGTTACTGTCTGGCAAATACGGTTTTAACTTCTCAATAACTCTAATTTTGTACGTCCTTCTGGGTAAGCTGCTACAATGGGCAAAGTAGGTGGTAAGATTGTTGATCTTAGTTGAAACTCATAGTATGAGTCAATAAAACAGTGCGCTTTAACGTATCCTAGCTTGTTTGAATTACGAGAGAAATGCATAAACGAGTAGATGGCAAAGTTCTGCTTCTTTTCTCTAGGAACTGTCCCGCCATATGAGTCAGTGGAGAAACAGTTTTTCTTATAATACTGCAACCACCACGACTTGTAATCTATTACCATACCACTATCTACAACACACACAGAGAACTTTTGCTTATTACTTGCATTTGCCATGATCTCAACATAATCCATGACTATGTAGATACGATCAGTTTATGGCAACATTTCCTAAAGCCTTTTAGTAAACCCACCTATAGATGCGAACGGCAGCCAGTGTTACAGTGGAGAGCTAGGTTCGTGGATCCTCGGTACACTTTAATAACGATATTGGGCGCCATCAACTATGAGTCAACTTGCAAAAAACTATAATGATAGTCGCCGTGTCGGGGTCTGGACGTTGCCAAGAGTGCCCAGGAATCAACGGCAAGTTCAAGTTGTTTACCCCTATAAAGAAGGAACAAGCATGGTATGGGGTGGTATATGCTTCAATGGAAGAACCTATCTACATTTCTGTCAGGGAATATGAATGGATTTCAGTACCAAAATCAGATAATCAACAATATTTTGCTAATGTTTCGTGCAGCCATTGGGATTCTGCTTTGTACCGTTGAACAGAGCAGACTGGATTTTGCGGGGTCTCCAGTATACCTGAGCCCCCGTGCTTTTAATAGCAATTCGTGTTTTTCAAATTTGAAAAGTTTAAAAACCTTCATAACGTTTATTTTCCATGGTTTAGCTTGGATTTGTTATCAAATCCAAGTAATTAACTAGGAATCTTAGAGTTTTGTAGTTTCCGGGGGCGGATCCTCGGACCTTCTTACGGCAATGTCGCGCCCAAACGCGTCAGGCAACGCAGACAGAATAATACACTCTTTCGCAATGGCCGACATGACGGGAGATGAGGCATCCTCCATCTCACGGTATTCTAAACGCAGTGACCGAGAGAAATCCCTGAAAGAAATTGAGCGACTAGTGGCCGTATTCAATCCGCAATGCTATAATTTCAGGCAATGGCTCAACGTCTTTATGAATGAAGACACGCAACAAGATTACCTGGAAAATGCCATCACTCAAGGGCGTAAACCCGTAAACACAGTACACCCTAAGTGTATCAAGAACCCCAAAAAAGTAGAGGCCAGAGTTGACTGCGGTCAAAGGGCCTCAACCAGCAAAATCTCGACGTTAGTAAAAGGTAAGAGTGAAACCTCGCCGACCTACGCTAAAAAAATTAAAGTTGAGAAAAAACGACAACTAGCGGTTGACGACGACCTTCAAACAACCTTGAAGGAGCCGGCGTTACCAGAAAAAACTCCCGTAGTAACAGACCCAAACGAGCCTACTCAAATGTTCCCGCCTCCAGAAATAGTGACGGCCCCTTCTACCGAAGAAGCTCCCATGGAAACAGCGGAAGCGACAAGCAAACCCGAAGAACAGTTTAAAACACCCTTTAAAACCTTACCTTTCAAAAGGAATATCAGGAAGGTGTACCTAGATGCAGGGCAAGGTAATGCAGTAAAAACTAGTAATCGCTTTCAGCCCTTAAGCGATTCTGAAGACACCGATACTGACAGGAGATCAGAAGCATCCGTAAGTAGTGCGGGTAAAGCGCGGGCCCGCCGAGTGATCCCTAAGAAAAAGACACCATTGAAGACTAAAGCGACACCACCGCCACCCATTGTCACAAAGGGTGGTTTGGTGAACCACCACGAATTTGTAGCAACTCTTAAAACGGCCGGTATCAAAGACTATCGGCTAAAATACACGAGGAATAGCATCGTGATATGGTGCAAAGGTATCAAGGATTGGGCCAACCTCAAACGTATGTTTGATAAGGACAATGTCCAATAGCATTCGTATACCGAAAAGCAAAGTAAATCGCACGCCTTCGTCCTAAAAGGACTAGACGGCGGCATATTACCCGAAGAAGTACACAACGCATTAATAGGAGAATACAATATGACTATAAAGAACGTATATCTTATGAAGAAAACTCGTATTCCAATGTACTTGGTCATCACCGACGCCGACAAGACACTTAAGCAACTAAATAGCCAATGTAAACATCTTATGAGTGTGAATATCTCATGGGAATACCGCAAAACCGAGAAGCCGATAATGCAGTGCAAACGCTGCCAAGGGTATGGGCATGCACAAACTTATTGCCAACGTGATTACCGATGTGGTAAATGCGCCGGTAATCACCAGATCATTGAGTGCAATGAAGAAACACTGAAATGCGTTAACTGCGGCGGCGAACACCGCTCGACAGATGTTGGCTGTCCGGTCTACTTGTATAAAGTGGGCCAGCTGCAACAGCCTCAAGCGAAGCAACAGCAAACGACGAGAAAAACGTACAAACCAGCCCCGCTGGTTTGTACGTTGGAAGAACCCCCTGATTGGAGCCAGAGCCGACCCTACCAACACGGAATTCCCACCCCTAAGAACTGAAAATGTGAATAGACACAATGTGATAAGTGAAAATGTAAATTTAGTTAGAGATAGAAATGTAAATAAACAAACGATGCCTCAAACACCTATATTAAATGACTTTAACAGACTTCGGGAAGTCACCGATAAAATAAACTCACTAGTTAACATCTCGCAATTAATAATGGCCTTAAAGGACTTCGCAAACCTTCTTATCTCCTGTCAAGGCGATAAAAAGGCCATCTTCCAAGCCACCCTAAACTTTTATACAAACGAAATCGAGAATTATGACTTTTAAAGATATACCTAAAATTGCAATATTTAATGATAAATTTCACGTAAAATAAACCGAAATTGTTAATAAATCCTGTAAATATGTAATGTATATAGCATAAAAATTTCTCCATGTGAACGAACCTCGGTTCTTTTATATCGACCCGCCCACTTTTAAGAAACGCCTTATGCGCTCCTAATATCATGCCACATCTCTTTGCATATAATGTATATAGTAAATGTTGTGTTTGTTCATCCAAAACCAGGTTTTTTCGGACTGTTTTTCCTGGATTACATTCTCGCATTAGTTAAGATTATCGCAAAAACAGAATTCATGTACTAGCGCTTGTAGAGTTACGATCTAATTGTAAATACCATTGAAGGGCACTGCCCAAGTAATGTGAATACGTACGGAAATTTAGGTCACACTAGTGAAAGCTGTCTGCCTGCGTCGCAGATTAAGTGTGGAGTGGCTAGGGAATCATTGTAATTCGTTTAGCTTACAGAAACTCTGCCTTATAAGATAGTTAAGCTAGAATAACCAGATGTAATAACTTGTAAATGTATGAAATAAATTGCTTTTGCTTGCTTGCTGTGCAGCCATTGGAGAGCAGTTCGTATTCTTAGATGATAATGCTCGCCCTCACAGGACCGCGGCTGTTTAAAATGATATCGAAATATTACGAATTACTCACCTTCAGCTTCCGCCTAGATCACCTGATCCCAATTGTATAGAGCATGCATGGGCTATGCTGCAAAGAAGGTTAGATGAATATGTTCCTCACCCAAATAACATTCTTCAGTTGCAGCAGGTCCTTCCTAGAATATGGTCAGACATACCGCAAGAATATTTTAATACGCTAATTGATAGTATGCATAGGAGATGTCAGGCCATTATTGATCTACATGGAGGTTATACCACTTATTATTTTCTAGACTGCGGTGGCGGTGTTTCGAGTAATATGAAAGTAAGTTAATTTAAATAAATATTAATTTAATAATTTAAATCTAGTTTTTTTGAAATTTTTGAATCACTCGGTACTATGAAGATTTAAATGTGGATGACGTAGGTTCCAGGGCGATGTTTTTAGATACCTATTTTAGAAGAAAAGCGTGTATCCTTTAGTTTTTCCAAAGAGTATTAGCCTATTATTGAGAATTTGCACAGTTTTATAAAAAAATCGGTTTTTCAATCAAAAAGCAAGATGAACTTCAGAAGTTACAATGGTCTAAATAGAAGGCTATAAGCTTACTGAAGCCTATTTAGAAAGAATGCCGAGATGTTCCTACGAACGCTTATACGGTTTGATTTTTTTTTAATTTGCAACATAATTTTACAACCCCTGTATAATAAATGAATGCCAAGGAATTATCATAATTGGCGCTAGTCTTATCTTAAAAGCTAGACAATTTCATATCAAACGCTGCAGAACTTGCTAAGATATGTCATTTTTAAACAAAGTTATGAGCATTTGAATTTTGACCAATTTTTCGCATTTCCTTAACTTATCGGGAGCAGTTTATTTCTAACCAATCTGTTAAAATTATTTAACAGGTAGTATTTCAAAGTTGTGTTGAAAGCGAAAATCATATAAAATCAAATAATACTCAAATATAAAAAGACAAAATACCATTTCCCTTAAATAATATTACATATTCAAGCTTATTAAAGTTATAATATTAGAGAAACTTTAAATGTTATTGGAATAATAACCGAATAATAATACGATTACATTGGGGTTTGGAACCTTCGGCAAGATACACTAAAACAGAGTTTTATCCACAATACCGAAACAGATTTTTTGCACTCGAGGCGCGTTTCGCTAACCATGTTAGCATCATCAGGAGATGATTAAAACTAAAATTAAAATCTACCTAACTCTCTTTTATACAACTGTTTGCTTAATCAAGCGGAACTAAAAAGAACCAATCCTGGAATCCCACCCCCAATAATACGATTAATAACTAATAATAATAATAATAATAATAATAATAATTGACATCCGCACGATCTTGACTGCAATGAGATCGACAAAATTGCGTCGAACGCGTGGTGGAGACACGGTGGTCTATTCCCAGAGACAGAGGCATTCCTTCTTGCGATCCAGGATCAGGTAATCGACACTAGAAACTACCAGAAGCACATCATTAAAAATGCACAAATAACAGATGACAGGTGTCGAAAATGCCATGAAAAGCCAGCACATAGTGGGAGCATGCAGTAGATTCTCACAGACTGACTATCTTCACATCACAACCAGGTAGCAAACATAATCCACCAAAAACTGGCAAACAGTAACAATCTTCTAGCAGAAGAAGTGCCATACTACAAATACTCCGCGGAAACAGTATTGGAATCCGCAGATTTCAAACTATATTACGACCGTACAATAGTAACCGATAAGACCGTGCACTGCAACAGACCGGATATCACTTTTCTAGATAAGAAAAAAAACAGCATTTATCATAGACATAGCTGTTCCTAATGTCCACAATCTTCAACACACAATCGATGAGAAGATACAGAAATACACAGAGCTTAAATTTAAATTGAAACGGATCTGGAGGTTAACCGAAGTTCACATTCCACCAATGGTAATCTCGACCACAGGAATCATACCTTTAGGCCTACAAAAAACATCAAGGCTGTGGGATTGGATCCAAACCTATTCAAAATAATGCAGAAAGCCGTCATTCTGAACACCACACGAATCACCCGCAAATTTCTAGAGGAGTGAAGATGTTTTGGCTTAGGCTCGCACTTCCTTCCTTTACACCAGTTTACACACGCTGAGAAAGAAGGAGGATAATAATAATAATAATAATAATAATAATAATAATAATAATAATAAT
>MU183453.1:59038-84948 GCA_016904865.1 Pissodes strobi
ATAATAATAATAATAATAATAATAATAATAATAATAATAATAATAATAATAATAATAATAATAATGATAATAAACCCTGAATAATTAAACATTTCTATATTTGTTGTTAGGTCTAAGATAACCCACCTCTCTAAAATACTATTTCATTAGACCTGATGCATTAATTTTTGAGACACCCTATATATGGATATATTTTGAGACACCCTTTATACATGTAAAAGATAAATCAAGTCATAAATTGAAGTCGAGTTTTTGCGAGGTTTTTTGGAGGAGATCCGAAAGGTATTGCTCCAGAACGGAAAATAGAGAGTCAGAAGCCAGCGGAGTGTACGGTTTATTTTGGTGAATTGTTTTGCTTCTGTGCTACAATATGTCATTACAAGTCGGTAAAATGAAACTTATAATATTGTCATTAACATAATTTGCAACATTATATATTTTATACTCATATTTGATGGCATAACATGTGTATATATTTTGATATTGTTACTAACATGATTTGCATAAATATTTCTTCTATTTTCATGGATAATTCATACCTATTCGATGGCATAACATATGTATATATTTTGATATTGTTATAAACATAATTTGCACAAATATTTCATTTATTCTCATGGATAATTTATATTTGATGGTATAACATGTGTATATATTTAATGAAATCGTTTATGCTGTGAATAACACTGTAATGTTTGCTGTGTTTTCGTGCTGGAATTTTAGTTTTAGTATGACTGTGATTGTAATGTAAGTAAGGGACTTGATAAATCCACTAATATTTTCCTCCCCTGACTGAGCGAATATCCTAGCTCTAAATCGTGACCTTGCGAGCAAAGCACCCTAAGTCGTTCTTTTAACAAATGTTATATTTTTAATGATTTGCTTTTGTATGTGAAATTTAAATTAACATTAATTTGTAACCTTGATTTTTGACTTGATGCCAATTGCTTATAAGCACCCGAAATGATAAAAGATCTGTAGCCTGTGCACAATTACACATAATAAAACCATATATTCAGAATTGAAATATATTATATCGAAATGACTATAAGTAATAAGCAATAGTAAAGGTACGAGCTATTTGAAACATTTTTCCGTAAACTCCTATAATCTTACCGCCTACAAGAGAAATACTAATCAATCACAAAAGTGTTTACATAATTTCATCAATCGCTAAGCGATGACGAAGGAAATATATATTAATCGGCCTGCAGGTCTTACTAGAGATATTGGCTCAATTTGCAGCTATAGCTGAGTAGCCTCCCGTATGGGACCTCAGTACCTGCTGGCGAAGTTTGGCTAACTAATACTAAACTCTTCAGTTTTGAATGTATTGTAGTATTGTCACAAGTGTGGAACGAGAAATTGTGGTGCGTGAGACAGTAATTTAATTAATTGTTATACTAATAAAGGTTGTACAGCATAACTCGGTTTAGGAATTGTGATCGGGGTTTTCTCTACCATGCTCTTTTCCCTCGTGAATTCCAGGCGGAGTATGGCACGTTTTTCTTTAATAAATTAGGCGTATTAGGAATCTGTGGTTTAATTTACATGACGCACCTTTCCCTCAAATTTCCCTAATTGTGTTTAGTCGAAGCGCAATCTGAATAATTAAAAATTGTGTAAGATATAATAATAACACAACGTAGGTATTGATTTTCTTTTCAATCTATTTTGACGATCATTGGCAAAATAAAGACAAAGCTCAACTTATCTCATTCAACTATGTTAAACAGGCCTGGGTAAGCTATACTACAGGGCTTTTATGGATTAATAATATGCTCCCTGTGGAACACTCAAGCCTTTTGTAATATAGTCTTAGAATCGCTTTTTCTAAGCATATGTTAAGGGCTTGTGTGGGAAAATGGTGGAAATTTCTAGATTTTTGTTGTCGGCTCTTTGTTAAATAAATTATGTATAAATTAATTGCCGACACTCAAGCCGTTTGTTATTTAGTCTTAGAATCACTTTTTCTAAACATATGCCAAACGGCTTGCGTGAGAAAATGGTGTCAAGTTCCATACAATTGCCCAGCAACTTTTGTATGTTGTGAAAATTTGAAGGCCACTCTTTACACTCAAGCCATTATTTTTAACGGATTCTTAAATTCATAAGTTTTTATTGCAATCAATTTCGTTGATGGGAAAATAACTGAAAAATGGAAAAGAATTTCCGTTAAATTTTCCGACCCCAAAATCTACTCATCCATGGGCGCCACTAATTGGCTTGATGTTTTTCGGGCTAGTGATGATGTACGTTTTCATACTTTTGAGGGGCTAGTGTTGAAAAATCTGCCAAAATCTCGATTTTTTCTTACAAAATTACGCCGTTATTTCAATCCTTTAGCCACCCACCTGCAACACTCAAGCCTTTGGTTTTCCGAAGCCAGGTTCTATAAGTTAATAATTTAGTGAACATTGCTTGCGTGAAAATATGGCCAACAGACCATTACCTCCTACAACTAGGCCAACTAGCTAATATTGAAATTAGCAGTGACGTCATCCTAAGAGGTCAATACTTTTTTGTCATAAGAAAAGCATTCAGAGGAGCCAAGAGGAGCCCAGTAAAAGTATGGATTATTTTATCGCGCCTACTTCCGTATTTAACGTTGATTGCTATGCAGGGCGACTGGAATGTCCATCTCACCGTCTTCGATGTATTCTGTATCCAGTGCTGCCAGATTGGGCGCTTTATCACAATTTGGGCTAGGTACTTCTCACTGTAGTTTGCCACAAATGATTTTTCAAAGAAACGTAAAATATTTGTCTTGGATTACAATTAACAATATATTAGATACTTAATGTAAAAGTTTGCTTTGGTATATTATAGTATAGTTATATTAAATATAAATAAATATTTAAAATCCGAAAAGTAAATATATAAAAACCGGAAAGTGAAGCATAACTGAATCAAAACCTTTAAGAAAATAAACGTTGCTAACCAATAACCTAATTATTTTCTATAAATATTTTTTAGTTTGGTTTTAAAAACATAATTTCAAATGTCATTCAACAAATGTTGTAAAAATTAAAGTCCAACTAAATATACGTTAAATAGTTTACATCCCAAATAATGTATGAAACTAACTCTACCGACCCAGACGAGCCAAATCCTGATGGTCAGGACGAGGCAATTCTGCAAATTCGTAACAATATAAGGCCATGGGTACAACAATTTTTTACCATTTATTTTTTACCATTGCGCAACCACCAACGCAAACGATTTAATATTTGGGCTGTCGTTAGCAGTTCGAGGATGACGAGACGATTCTTAAAAATCTGGCAACACTGCCTTTCAGTTGGTAGCGTTCTTTCGACGTTCGACCGGATTCTTAATAATTATTATTGTTCTTCGATTTTTGATTGATTTGCGGTTAATTTCTTTATATTAGTACTTTAGTGTGTTTAAATTTTTGTGAACAATGCCGTCCGTATGCTGTACACCAGGCTGCCGTGGAAATTACCCAAAAGACCTGTTGCTCTCGTGTTATAAGAGTGGGATTTATTTTGTGCTCGTCGGCCGGTTCGTTGTGTACAGCAAGCTTATAAAATTTCTTTCTGTTAGCTAATTTTGGGGTAAGTGACATTTAGTGTAATTGTGTATTAGGTATTGCAATATTTGCTATATGCCCTCATTCCTATAAATATTTGCGTAATCATGCTCCTATTATTTTACCTCATCCTAACACTGTTAAATCTATTTGTAACAGATTCTTAACAGATCCCCATATCGATGTATGACATTATTTTACCTTTTTGACACTGTTCATCTACTAAAATGTATTTTTAACAACTGGCTAACTAAACCTGAGGAAGCATTTTTCTATTCCGATTTTGAGACAGGTCAAAAAAAATGTGCTTCGTTTTCAGTGATCAAAAAACTTCATGAACTAGAACGAGACAAAATATTAAAACATGGGTATTTCCTTAGTTTAAAGGCTCTTTTTCCATCATCTATAGAAAAGCAAAATGTTAAATTAGCTCTCAAAATATTTAATCCTTTTATTATAGAGGCTCTGAAAGGTTTTGTTAATAATTTGTCACATTCACAAGACACAGCAGAGCATCTGAAATGCCAGTAATCACTTATTTAAGTGGATGTTGCTGTCAAATTGTTTTAAAAAATTAAGTTGGGAATTTTGCAAAGAAAATTTAACTTTAAATGAACTTTGTGTTGTAGAAGATTCTTACAATTTAATTAATTCCTTAAGTCGTGGGGCTCTTTTATATCCTCGTGAACAAGTAGCAGACGTAGTTTCAACAGCCTATATTATATTTAAAAAACTGATTAATGAGTTCAAAGACACATTTTTAGATATTTGCAATAAAAGGTATTTTCTTTGCGAGCTGTTGTTAAACTATCTAAATCCAAAACAGCCTTTTGACTTCTTTTGACAATTGTAAAAATCACCTAAAAATTTATGTTTCAAAAATTTTTCTTAGCATCATTTCAAATACACTTCTTAATAATTATTGTTCTAAACATAATCATAATCTTTTGGGTAAAAAGAAAAAAAAGGAAATCTGAAACCTGTATAAAGCTTTCATGTTTTATCATCACTATTTGAATATTGCAAGGTTCTTAGGATGGAGAAAACTGAGGAGAAAACACACTACCAAATTTCACATTACTATTACCTATTATGACACCTTTATACCTATAGTGACATTTTACCACCTATATATTAAAGAGATTGGTAGTATCTAGTTTCAGTTTGTCAAAATAGATTCTATTTTGATAAACTGGATATTCAAAGGTTTCAGCTTTGAAATTTGGTTTTCTTTTAACAAAAATCGAATGAGGCACGTCTAAAGACTGAGTTGATGATTCGCAGCCTTGTTTTAACCGGAAGCTGTTAAATATTTTTTATATATGCAGAATAAGGTAAGTAAACTGCAATTTAATTTTTGATTTAAATAAAATGAATAATACACATTATCAGTCATAATAGTCGTGCTTAAAGTAATATGTAGGAGGTATTGTATTAGGCCAATTACGTTTCAGACTACACATATAAAATTAATTAACCAAGAGGGAAGGCCTAAATGAAAAAAAAATATTATTCATAAAAGTTTCGCTTAGCAAATTCCATATTTTTTGCTTGTAAACTAACAAAGATATCACAATAAAAATATTCTCATATTTTTCGTTTCGCCGGGTCGTGTCGCTCGTCGTGTATCGCTAGTCGTGTATTGCTCGTCGTGTATCGCTGGTCGTGTGTCACGACCTTCAAATTCTACTCCCGGCGCGTGTTAACAAGTTTCACTTCAAAAACAAGTTTTTGTTATATTTTTTCGAGATTTTTGCATCTAAAATGTCTACTTAACTGTGAAATTTTAAAAGAAATTGCACATTTCAATATACGCCTGTAAATAAGTTAAAACCACTTTGGATGACGTCACGCACAAGCTGTCAGACATAGTTGTAGGAGGTAATGAACTGACTTCTTTTATTTCTGTTCTGGAAAATCGAATGCTCCATATGTTATCCTCAGGGGCCACTCGTAAATTTCTCTACATTCTACTCAACATCGATGTACTTTTCAACCCTATTCGAGGCTTCTATGTGACAATGGGGCACCTAAATCTGTCACTATTGACGGTCTATTTTAGCAACTTCTATAGTTTCCGTTGGCATCACAGAAAGCTCGTCAGCACATGCTATAATTTTTCTTACCGGAAACTTTGTTGGAAAGCACAAAACATATTAAAACGTACCCTTTCGATCGTATATATGATGAATGAATGAATTTATTGGCGGGGGACGCTCCCACACCAGAATTTTAGCACGAAATCATCCTTTGCTCATGATTACTACCTAAAAAACATTGCATATACATTCTGATTAGCCGCAACCCGTGGCTAATGAATCATTTTATGGGCGTGAATAAATGAAGCTTTACACGAGTAATATACACTATTTTTCCTACGACCGCAGTAGATATTTACTACTGGCCACCTATGAAAATAACACAAAAAGCATTCTTAAGATTCTTAAGAAAACGATTCATATCACACAAGTGTTGAAATTCACTTATCAATACGTGTGTTGAAAAGTTCTTACTGGTCGCTCCTCATCTGTCAAGTCAAAATGTCTAATCAAATATGCTGTCAAATTGACAACATCGGCAATTTATTGAAATAGTTCCGCTACTTTTTTTATTTTACGTTCAAAATGGTTTTATTTCGACACCCAAAAGAGCGTCGAAAAGAACAGCTTTTCGGTATTACTTTTCAATTATTTATAATTAACTTTTTTCTTTAAAAAACTTTCAAAATAGAAGAAATAGTCAAAAATACAGGTTTTAAAAGACATTTAGCTCACTCGCACGTTGGGAAACTCCAGAGCAAGCGGGTCGTATCCCAATTTCGTGCTCATGCAATAAAATATGGTCTTATATAACTATTATCTTAATATACTATTTCAACACGTATGTTGATATATTTTTCAACAAGCGTGTCATATAAGGCACTTTCTAGCGGCGTTAACTGTACTTTTTTATTCATGTTCATAAATAGGAAATAGTATATTATTTTATATGGAGGAAAAGTGATACTTTTCATGGCGCGCTCGTGTTTAACAGCCGAACGGAGTGAGGCTGGTAATAGAGAGCAAGCCATGAAAAGAAACTTTTCCTCCAAATAAAATATGCTGTTTTTTCTTCAAATGTCGACAAATTAATGCAAAAACATCTCTTTTTAATAGTAATAATATCTAATTATTATTAAAGATAAATGGGTTCGCAAGGCGGCTTAGACCACGGTCGTAGGTGGCCTTGCTTAGACCGGAGTCGGTGAATATAATGTAACATCAAGCTGTCAGTGGACACTGTTAACAATAATTATTTTTTTAAGATTGCGAGTCCGATTGCGTTTTAATTCCGTATTGATAAGCAGTTATTGAGTAAGTTCGATTAAATAATAACCAATTTGTTCCTAAATTAGTGATTTTTAGAAATGCAGTCACAAATTGAGTGATAAATACAAATTGTAGTTTAATAAATCTTGACTTGTTGACGCTTATTTTGTTGTCTGTTTGTATTGTATCTATGTTGCTATGACAACACTTTTACCTCCGCCGGCGGAAAAGTGAAAAGTAAAGCTCCGGCGGAGGAAAAACGAAACTTCACGGCCGCCTACACAGTCGAGTAATGACGGATTTACTGACGTTTGAAGAAAAAAAATATTATAATAGGTGAGCGAGAAATACACAGGCGTTTTATCAATATTGGCACTGTAATAAAATTGGCTAATAAGAGTATTGTGTAATTTGACTGTGGAATATGAACTCTAAACGTATTAGAGTATTATTTAACTGGCAGACATTATAATAAAATATAGTTCTTCTTAGTAACTCTCATATATATATATATATGGCTACAGGCTGTTTGTCGGTATTATAATAATTATTCAACTCTCGCGTTCATTCTGAACCGCAGGCTTAATAGCTTTTCTCGTAAAACCGGCTGGGTTGTTCTCTAGTTTGCAAACAGCAGAGACTTCATTCATTCCCGAATAGCTTAGAACGTCACTCGAACATAAAGCTACAACGCGTTTTAAATTTTATCTCATCAATATAGGGTGAACCAAATAACATTGCTAAATTTCATTTGCACAGTGCGATTCTTCTGTTAGTCCCTTATTTTCTTAAGGGTTGCTGTGAACAGATTCAATAAATACATATAAGAATGCTACAATTAGTTGAATGTGCGTTAAATGTTTCGTTATAGTTAATGGTAATCTTGCTTATTAATAAAAGCAGAAGGACGTCATTCTTGAATTGTTACCATAGACTCTAGAGCCTACAGGCGGACAGGTTGTTAGAGTAATAAAAACAGTTTTGCTAGCATCAAAACTCCATCAATCATCTCCTGAGGCATATTATGATGCTAACATGGTTAGCGAAATGCGCCTCAAAGGGAAAAATTATATTTCGGTATTGATTGTATTGTATTGTAAGTTTGCAAACCCCAACTTAGGTTCTTCCTATTTAATTACCTTTCAATTTGGTTATCAATTTTACTTAAATCTTTATTTTACACATCATCTGCTTTAGAATATAACCGTTCAAAAGTAAATTTTGAACAGAAGCTCTGCTCAAATTGGCGAAGAAATATATTAATAAGTTCCAAATTAACAAATTATCTTCTGCGTGTTTTCAGCGTAATAGATTAAAACTTAAACTAAATTAACTAACTCCTCGCAAAATTGAGAAGAACATTTAACATTCCTGGTGAATCATTTAACTGCCTTTGATTGTTTTTCTTATATTTTGACGTCGCTGGCACCAAATTCAGTCACGCCACCAAGATGTCTTCCGATGACGTCCATGATCTTAGATGTCTCGGACATCACCCTCCAGGAAACACGGAGAAAGCCTAAGGTAGTGAACCAGTGTACAAATATCTCCAAGAATATATACGTGAATATTTAGTTATTATTTATTTATTTATTTAAGCATTTCTGTCTAACAGGAAATCCATTTATAAGACAATAATTTACAAATATAAGTGAAAAATACAAATTAGTGAATAGGTAACAATAATTAACACATTGTGTTAGTTCATAGTTATAATAAATTGTATAATACAAATTCAAATCACAAATTATATAAAAATAAGTTTTTTAAGTTGATACGAGAACTGACTTAATGACATATGAAAAATATCGAGGTTGGCAACAATATTGTTGTACTGGGCACACATTTTATATATGGGTTCTCTTAGCATTAGATTATTTGATGCTGATGGCAGGTAGAATAAGGTCCTGGATCTTGTAGCAATAGGAGGAACATGAAAAAATAAACAACTCCGCAGATAATCGGAGTCTACCAAACCCCTAACTAGTTTAAATAAAAATAATAAACAGACATAATTTCGCCTTTGGGCAAGTGACGGAAATCCAAATCTACCAAGCAACAATGTATGATCGATACCACGAGCAGGGTAAGTACCATCCGTTTTAAAAGCGAGATATTTCAAAAACCTTCTCTGAACGCTCTCAATAGCGTTAATGTATTCTTGATAGAGAGGGCTCCATATTAAGGATGCGTATTCCAGCTTGGACCGTACATACGAATGGTACAATACTCTGAGTGACTGGATATTTTCGAAAGGCTTGCACGTTCGAATCACAAATCCCAGCATCGCTATGGATGCTTCTCTTGTTTTTTGAACATGTGTATTGAAAGAGAGTCGCGGATCAAAGTACACGCCAAAGTCTCTAAAGCTCTCAACTCGTTCCAAGACTGACGACATTATACTATACTGAAATAGAATGGGATTCTTTTTCAAAGAGAAAGTCATGATTTTGCATTTGTCGACGTTAAGGGGGTGCATGTTATCCGTGCACCATTGATTCAGGCTGCCAAGGTCTTTCTGGAGCCTCAAACAGTCCTTCAGAGAGTGGATGGTTGAGAAAAGTTTAAGGTCATCAGCGAAGAGAAGGACGTTGCTGTTAAATATCTCAGTTATGTCATTAATAAACAACGAAAATAGCAGGGGGGCTAGGTTGCTACCCTGCGGAGCTCCACTGGTAGCCTCGAAAGATAAGGATCTATGTCCTCTATGCTCAACATAAAACTGGCGGTTTGAAAGATATGAGGAGATAAAATTGCATAGTTTTTGATCGAATCCAAAAGCAGCCGGCTTCCTCAGGAGTATCGTGTGATCAAGTCGATCAAAGGCCCTTGAGTAGTCGGTGTATACTGTGTCAACTTGCAGTTGGGAATTTAAAGCGTTACTGGTATATTGCATAAAACAAGCTAGGTTAGTAACAGTACTTCTTGCAGAAAAAAATCCATGCTGTAGTGGTGTAAGTACGCACCTTACCTCTGAAAAGATTCTTTCATACATCGCCATTTCAAAGACCTTTGCGAACACACTAAGTAGACATATGGGTCTGTAGTTGTCGACCAAATCCACCCTGCCCTTTTTAAATATTGGACAGATTTTCGCGGTTTTCCAGCAGTCCGAAAACCGATCATTTTTTAGGCATAAATTAAGGATATAAGAGATAGGCTGAAGCAGGACAAACCTGCAGTCACGCGCCAAAAAGCCCGGCACGTTGTCGGGACTCTGAGTCATTTTTGGCTTGAGTTTGCAAAATGCCTTCAAAATATCAGAGTCGGAGAGCGATTTTATAGATAGATGTACGTTGTTAGAATAGATGGGCGGTTGAAAAGGGACATCCTTCTTTGGTGAGTATACACTTTTGAAAAATGACGCAAATGCGTCTACAACCCCCCGAGACCCACTGCATTCAACACCGTTCAGGTAGACGAGGATGTTAAAGAGACACCACCGACCACTTTTTATGGCAATGGCACACACACACTAAAGGGAGATCCTATGACGCTCGTGTGCAAAGATATTGATTGACACGGATGACACGTTTCTTAAAAAGTTGTAGGTTGTAATTAGGGATGTCATGGGAGTGAGTTCCAGAGTGATGCAGTGCGCCAGACAAAGGAGTGCTTGTAAAGCGATGTTCTACGGTTTTCCAGTTGTACGACGAACTGACGCGCTCTTACCGTTTGTCGCGATTGCCTGACAGGTGTTGCCAGGAACGGAATGGGGCGGGCCAAATCCTAGGAACATTTGCCGTGAACGTATCTGTAAAACAAGGACATCTCAGCCACATGTCTGCGGTGTTCCAGACTATCCAGATTCCGGGTCGCCGACGAGATGCACAGCTCTCTTCTGAATAGAAGCCAGCAGCTTTAGGGTATGCTTTGATGCGGCACCCCCAAATGTGTGAGTAATATTCTAGGCCCGGTCGTATTTGAGCTTTGTAGAGCAAAAGCAACTGCTGCGGTGTATACAGTTTTTTGTTGCGAAATAGCGCACCAAGCTTCTGGGAGGCTGATTTTGCGATGTTAGCAACGTGGTTATGTCGCGATTTATTGCTGTTGACGGAGACACCAGGTAGTCCGATTAACAAGGATGAAGGAATGGTCAATCCAGCCACAATGATGTCAAGGCCCGCCGTATTGGCCCCCTTGGTAAACGTGGCTGCTTGTGTATTTGCTGCATTGAACTGGACCAAATTTCTGTCGCCCCACGTTTGAAATTTCTCCAGGTCTTGATTAATTGCTGTAATCTACTCCTGCCTGCGGTGATAAGTCTCGGTCGCTGGTAAAGGTTTTGCTGATCTAAATTGGGAGACAAGGGTACTGGTATCTGCAAAACTGTAAACAACATTATTTGTTTCGGTCAGCAGGTTATTAATATAGAAGAGAAACAGAGCTGGTGAAAGTATTGCACCCTGAAGCACGTCCGCGTTAATGGTGAATGTGTCTGAGATGTGTACATCAACTGCAACGTGCAGAGATCGATTCTTAAGGAAACTGGCAAGCCAAATGCAGCGAGAGGCTGGCAGTCCGAAGGACGGCAGTTTGTCTTACCAAACTCTGTCGCATGCCTACGAAATAACCAACGCAATCGCTCGAGACTCTCCGTAGTTCTCAATTGCCCTACTATATATATGAGTGACATAGGCCAATATATCTCCTGTCGCTCTGTCTTTGGGAAAGCCCTATTGATTATCGCTGATTATTCTGTTGTTTTCGAGGTACTTGAGTAGTTGCTGATTGACTAGACGTTCCATGACTTTGGAGATTTTTAGAAGCAAGGCAAATGGGCGATAGTTTGAGGGCGTGGTTTACTTGCCTTTTCTTGGAGCAGATTGCACTCGAGCGACTTTCCAAGAAGATAGATAAATCCCTTTTCGGTAAGACAGAGAAAGAAGCCTGGAAAACCGTATGTTAGTTAGTTGGCGCAGCTCTTTAACACGATGGCAGGTATTCCGTCCGGTCCTGATGCCTTTTGAGTATCTAATTCTTTAAAGATTTTACGAGTATCTCGGTGATGAAACTTCACTTCTGCCATGGTAGTGTTAATGTTCGATATGGTGGGGAGAGCCTTGCCTTGGGGGACGTCTAAGGTAGAGTGCGATGAAAACATTTTGGCGAGCATGTTTGCTTTTTCTTTGGCTGTAGTCGCCGTGATGCCACGTTCGTCTGTCAAAAATGAGAGAGACGTTTTTGTAAAGTTATTAATTACTGCCTTTGCTACCGACCACGTGGAGTCACTAAGTCATTGCAAAAGTTTATTCCTGATCCTTTAATTGTGTTTGTAGTTTCGTCGATCACACGTTTGCATTCGTTTCTCGTTTCGACAAAATAATTGCGATTTTTTGCGGTCTGATTTTGCTGTAGGTACTTGTCTTGTAGGCTTGCTGTTTCCTAGCTACAGCTCTTTCGACGGTTACTTGATGGAATTTGGGATGTATGCTTCCATTGCCGAGCAGATTACTTGCGTAATCTCTTCGCAGCAGACTGACGGGTCGTCAGTGCCAAAGCAGACGTCGAGCCAGGGAAAATCTACGTAGGACTCCCTTAGATCATCACAGTTTGCAGAATAGCACCTTAGACCCACTCTGTAAATATAATGTTGTTAAATCGTGGAATGTTTTAAACGTATTAACTTTAGTAACCCTTATCCTCATTTTCCACTTATATATTTATTGAGATTATAATATATACCAGAGTCAGAACTTATTTCACACTTAAAGACATTATAGATATTGTCAACGACCAAATAGAAACCAAAAATCTACACAAAAAATTGAGAATTTCATTTAGAGTGGGTTCAAAAATAAGTTCCTTGACAACTTCCCGTTAAAATTTTGATGAGATCTCAAATAATTAATTTGGAAATATTTCCAAATATTTTCAGTTGAGTAGTAAAATCTGAAAGGCGTTAGTGTATGATAGTATATAATATAGAGGGTATCCCACGCTTTTCCTTTGTTAGTTTTGCTCACGAAAATGAGCAGTAGTTCGTTCTTTTTCGAGACCTCATCAAAATTCTAAAACTTTTAGTTTAACGAAAGTTGCCAAGGAACTTATTTTCGAAGCCGCTCTCCATTTTATGGGTAAATTTTATTCCTTCAAATGTTTTGGATAGTACCATTTTACTGATTGAAAATTGTGCTAACTCACACTTGAGTTGTGACACAGATTTACTGAACTAACATGACATAATTATTACTCCATAAGTAGCAGGTTTTTGATTCAAAAAAATCGTATCTTCTGTAGTTTTCGAGATATTTCTAGTGCTAGTTGGCACATCATGAACCTAGATTAATGTCAAGTTGGGCTACAAATTTAAATTTACTATCTGGATTACTTCGTTTTTAAAAACTTTATTTTAATTATGCTGAGCACTGCAAAGCTAGTAAACTAATCCTTTAAAACTACATCGTCGCCATAAGTGGTCATATAATTCTACACTAAAAAAATCTTATTTTCAGCTAATTATTTGATAAACATTAATGTATCAGAGTCATAAAGAAAATAACTAGGACAACATTATTTTAACTTCTTTACTATAGGCGCCTTAAATTATTACCTTAAGATTAAGGTCTTGTTAAAAATTATAATAACTTTTTCAAGAGACCAGGAGATTTAATCAAAGTTTTTGTACTAATTTTTTTTAGAGCAATGGATTGTAATCTATCCTTTTGATAACAAAAATATGTATTTATGTAATATATAAGTTAGACGCCGCCGCACGAAAGTGTGGCGGCTTATCTTGCTTACGCTGTGGTTATATCAATGAAAATATGTATTATGTGTCGCACTTGTTTCTCTCCAATTTCTGGTCTAGGTTGTTCTTATGTTAAATATTCTGGGTATACCCATTTCTTGGGTCAACCATCTATATTACTGTAGAGTTAGATATCAGTTTATGTAAGAGTTAGGCATATGACACGTGCATCACCATTTTTATCCCATGAATTACAATAAGCGGCGCGCATCTGGTACGAAATGGAATTATTATAATCAATTATTTGTTTTTAATTTCAAGGTCCGTATTATAACTCGATCCAAAAAAAGCATCTAAAATCCCATGAAAGCTATAAATAATTCATCTGTACGCTCGAGCGTACTCAATAATCGCCGCAATCCTTTGATCGAATTTTGTCCGTGATGTTTTGCGATATTCAGACATTCTTGTTTTGTTTCATTGCTTGTTCGCGATTCATGTGCTTTTTTGCCAAAAAACGTGAAGTAACTTGAAATATAATGACAAATTTCAGTTTAATGGTACTGTGATGTTTTTTTTCCTTAAATGTTAATATTAATTATAAATTTAGAGCAATTTTCAAGAATATGACACCTATTTATATGGCATAATATAATTATCAGTAATTATTATTACTTTAATGAGATAAATTTGCTTCAATTAATCATGAAAAAAGCTGTTAATCCTTCTACTTGTAGTGTTCATTTTGGATATATAAATACAAGAAATAAATATAATCAATGCAGAATTTTGAAATAAAAGTAATGTCAAATCATTTCTAAAATTATTCAAGCATAAATTAGTTTAATATTATATCCAGCAAAATTCTAAAATATTAGTTATATTAAATTTTACTTCATCTAATGTTCTTTTGAAGCAATATCATTGTACCCAATATTTAAATACACTGCTGTACAAGGGTTTTCCGTTTGTTTTGGAGTACCACTAGGGAGTTTATTTTAAGACATATTATGATGGTAAGAGCATTATGCTATGCATAATACAGCAAATGCTATTATAGTTGCTTGTAAAACTTCAAGGGTAATTTTGCATTCGTAATAGCCATAAAATAATGCTAATAAAATAATGTGTTTAGCCAAATGTACTGAGCAACACATAACAATCATCAACACTACCAAGGCAGAAGTTAAGTTTCATCACCGTAATATTCGTAAAATCCTCAAAGAACTAGATACGCAAAAGGCAACAAGGCCGGATGGAATAACTGCGATCGTGTTAAAGAACGGCGCCAACGCGCCAACACCCATTTTTTTCAGACTATTTTCTCTGTCATACCGAAAAGGGATTTACCCATCTCCTTGGAAAGTCTCTCGGGTGCAACCTGTTCTAAAAAAAGACAAGAAAACCACGCCTTCAAACTATCGCCCATTTTCTTTCTTCTAATAATTTCCAAAGTCGTGTAGTCAATCAGCAACTACTCATATATCTTGAGACCAAGAGAATAAGTAGTGATACGTACCAATACGACTTACGCAAAGAGAGATCGACAGGAGATATATTTGCCAATTTCACTCGGACTCCTCCATGTAGGGTAATTGAGAACTACGGAGAATCTCGAGCGATTGCGTTGGATTGGATATTTCGAAGGCATTCAACAAACTGCCGTCCTTCAAACTGCCAGCCTTTCTCTGCAGCTGGCTTGCCAGTTTTCTTTAGAACCGATCTTTGTAGGTTGCTGTTGATCGTGACATCTCAAACACATTCACCATTAATACAGGCGCAATACTTTCACTAACTCTGTTCCTCATCTATATTTATGACCTGCTGACCAAAACCAATAATCCTGTTTACTGTTTTGCAGATGATATGACAGTACCCTTGCCTCCCAATTTAGAATAGAAAAACCTTTATTTGCGACTGAGATTTATCACCGTAGACAGGAGCAGATTACAACAATTAATCAAGATCTAGAGAAAGTTCGAAGTCGAGGCGACAGAAATTTGGTCCAGTTCAATGAAGCAAGAACCCAAGCAGTCACGTTTACCAAAAAAGCTAATCCGGTGGGCCCTGACATCAATATGACAGGATCGACCATCCTTTGATCCTCGTCAATCGGACTACTGAATGTCTCAGTCAACAGCAATATGTCCTAGCATGACCACGTCGCTAACGTCGGAAAATCCGCCTCGCAGATGCTTGGTGCGCTATTTCGGAACAAAAAACTGTATACACCGCAGCAGCTGCTCTTGCTCTACAAAAGTGTAAATAAGACCGTGCTTAGAATATTGCTCACACACACATCTGAAGTGACGCACCTAGGCACACCCTAAAGCTGCTGGATTCCATCCAAAGGTAGCTATGCGTCTCGTCGGCGACCCGGAGTTGACTCAGGATTTGGATAGCCTGCAACACCGCAGACATGTGGGCAAGATCTCCCTGTTTTAAAGATATTTTTACGGCAGATGTTCCCAGGATTTGGCCCGCCTCATCCCGACCTGAACAAGGCCTGTTACACAGTCACGACAGACGGCAAGAGCGCACCCGTTAGTCGTACAACTGGAAACAACCAGACTCCTTTGTCTGGCGTACTGCATGACTGTTGAACTTACACCCAGGATACCTTTTTCCTCCTAATTATAACCTACAGCTACTCAAGAACCGTGTCAACCAACATCTTCGCACACATACCGCTCTAAGAGTGCTCCAAAATATATGGAAAAATCTTGCAGAATGTGTTTGCATAATGCAAATTAAGCATTTTTGAACACGTATATTTTCGAGATGAATCTTCGATCAAGATGTGTTTTTTACCATCTCTTTCAGAATTTAATTCGAACTGTAATATAATACCGCAGCAGCGAAAGGTACCTACATACAGGAAGTAAAATGAAAACTGACGAAAATGTGGCATTTCGTTTCTATTGAGAATCTATAAAAACAAAGACTTCTGTACATTTTAATAACAGGATGATCTGAAATTTTTAGAAATACAATGATTTCCCTCAATAGACAATTCAAATATTTTTTCAACTCATATCGTGTTTTGATATATGCTACCGACCTCCTAGATGCCAAAAATAAAACTGTACCCACGTCAATAATGTTAATAAAAAGATATGTTAGTACATGATACTAAAATTATTGTTTGTAAGGATTTATTTGCATTGTTTTATTAAATGGTAACTATTACAAATTTTGGCATTTTGATATTACTAGTCTTGTTTTTATGGCAGTGGCACACACACTAAAGGGAGATCCTATGGCGCTCGACGAGCGGTATGTGCGCGAAGATGTTGATTGACACGATTCTTGAATAGATGTAGGTTATAATTAGTGGGAAACAGATGTCCTGGGAGTGAGTTCCACAGTAATACCAAAGTATATGTAAGCTAGTAGGTTCACTCAGCGGTAAATCCTTTCATGTAATTCAGCCACATTCTTTTATATCAAGTGACAACTGGAGATGACCGATGCGCTGCGTAAGTGACCGATTGATTCGCGTGGCTTTCTCTAGTCAGAGATGTATTCAGGAGATCGTATGGACTCGTACCGAAAGACCTACTGAATGCCGGCCGGGTGAAAAATCAAGTGAAACTGAGCAAAGTTATAAAAATATTTTCATAGAAGGAAATTGAAAAAAAATTTGCTATACGTTTGTCATTTTTAGGTGATACCACTGTTGCTATCTCAGAATCTAACAAGAATTTAACAACACTGCAAATCGATCTTGAAAAGGCATCAATAATGGCAACTTTCTAATTTAATCCAGTTTGTAGCTTTGACCGTTTCAAAGATATCAATAATAGTGGAGTTACCTAATAGTTATTTTTGTTACAAGTACCTAAAATGGAGTTTTTCAGGACGAATCATTGCTGTTTCCGGACGAGGCGTTAGCCGAGTCCGGAATAGCAGATGAGTCCTGAAAAACTTCATTTAGGTACGTGTGACAAACATTATTTTTTGTCATACGCTCTCAAATTTTAATTTTTATTTATACGCTTTTTGCAATTCTTCAGAACGCCTAAATTTGCAAATTTACCATAATTTTTGAAATCATAATGTACGACAAAGTTAGCTTAGAATTTGATATCGTAGCAACTATTTGACAATTTTGTCATGCCATTCGAAATTTGACATTTAGACATATTCAGGAATTTTGGAATAGTCCGTAAAAGTTGCCATGACGACTTTTAGGGACTAGGCCTAAAAAGAAGCATTTTACGGACTCAAATGAGTCCGTAAAATAGCTATTTTTGGGAGCGTATGACAAAAAATTTATTTAAAAATATATAATAATATAATACTTTGGAATCTCATTTTTACTACACTTCTTTGGTTTCATGAAAGTGATTTTTTATTACGCATGCATCATAATCAACGATTATCGCACGCTGCAGCGTGCTTAAAACTATGTATATGATGCGCCTACTTTTTTAAAGGTTGCTATAGAAACATTTGATCATGTCAAATGTGACAGATTAATATATTCGTCAATATATCCCTTAAGTTTAATAGTTAAAACATTTTTGAGATTATGATGCATTCGTAATAAAAAATAGCGTATGACATACGTGTATAAAAGGCCTTTAAAGCCCTTGCGACTTACAAAACACTCCGCTGCGCGTCGTGTTTTGAAATATGTCGCGCGTGCTTTAAAGGCCCTCTTATACACTTATATCATAATATACTATTTCAAGGCCACGTTATGACATGGTTTATGTTTTCGTCTCGTGTTACGGCATTTTTGTATCGTTGATTGGATGACTAACCCAAACTAACCAAATCTATCAAAATTGATTGTACCGTATCGGCACCGGCACCGGTTCAAATAACTACAATAAGCTGAGACTAAGTGAAACTAACCAAAACTTGATTCGACGATTAACCAAAACTAACAAAATCTATTAAAATTGATTATAACGTATCGTAACGGGTTCAAATTACTAAAATAAGTTGATACTAACTGAAACTAACCGAAAGTTGATTGGAGGACTAACCCAAACTAACCAAATCTATTAAAATTGATTATAACGTATCGGAACAGATTCAAATAATTAAAATAAGTTGAGACTAAATGAAACTAACCGAAAGTTGCTGACAAATAACTCAAACTAACCAAATCTGTTGAAATTGATTTTAATGTATTCTGAAAAGCTTGAAATGACTAAAATAAGTTGAGAATAAGTGTAGCTAACCGAGAATTGATTGAACTACTAACCCAAACTAACCAAATCTATCAAAATTGATTATAACGTATCGGATGACTAAAAGAATTTAAGACCAAGCGAAAATAACCGAAAGTTTATTGGAAAACTAACTTAAACTAAAAAAATCTATTAAAATTATTTATAACGTATCGGAACCGCGTTAAATGACTAAAATAAATTGGGAATAAGTGAAACTAAACGAAAGTTGAATCGACAACTAACCCAAACCTATTAAAATTGATATAACGCATCGGAATCGGTTCAACTGATTGAAATAGTTAAGACTAAGTGAAACAAACCGAAAGTTGAATCGAGGACTAACCTAAACTAACCAAATCTATTAAAATTGATTATAATGTATCGGAACTGCATTAAATGACTAAAATAACTTAAGAATAAGTGAAACTAACCGAAAGTTGGATCGACGACTAACCCAAACTAACCAAATCTATTAATATTGATTATAACATATTGGAACCGCTTTAAATGATTGGAATAAGTTGAGAAAAGTGAAACTATCCGAAAGTTGAATCAACGACTAGACCAAAGTAACCAAATCTACTAAAATTGATTATAAAGTATCTGAACCGGTTCTAATGACTAAAATAGGTTGAAACTAGGTGAAACTAACCGAAAGTTGATTGAATGACTAACCTATAGTTCGGGTTAATCGTCGATTCAACTTTCGGTTAGTTTCACTTAGTCTCAACATATTTCAATCATTTGAACCGGTTCTAAGACGTTATAATCAATTTTAATAGATGTTATTAGTTGCGTTAGTCACCAAATCAACTTTCGGTTAGTTTCTCTTGGCCTTAACTTATTTTAGATATTTGAACCGGTTCCGATACGTTATAAACAATTTTAATAGATTTGGTTACTTTTGATTAGTCAACCAATCAACTTGCGTTAATCTTCACGTAGTTTCAACTTATTTTAGCCATTTGAACCAGTTCGGATACGTTATAATCAATTTTAATAGGTTTGGTTCGTTTCGGGTAGTCGTTGATTCATCTTTCGGTTAGTTTCACTTATTCTCAACTTATTTTAGTCATTTAAAGCGGTTCCGATACGTTATAATAAATTTGGTTAGTTTCGGTTAGTTTGGGGGCGACTACAAGCATCTTTCGACGAGCTTCACTTAGTTTCAACTTATTTTAGTCATTTGAACCTGTTCCGATACGTTATAATCAATTTTAATAGATTTGATTACATTGGATTAGTCGTCGATTCAACTCTCGGTTAGTTTCACTTAGTCTTAACTTATTTTATTCATTTAAACCGGTTCCGAGACGTTATAATCAATTTTAATAGATTTGGTTAGTTTGGGTTAGTCGTCCAATCAACGTTCGGTTAGTTTCACTTAGTTTCAACTTATTTTAATCATCTGAATCGATTTCGATACATTATAATCAATTTTAATAGATTTGGATAGTTTGGGATAGTCGTCGATTCAACTGTCGGTTGGCGTCAGTTCTTCTCAACTTATGCTAGTCATATAAAGCGGTTCCGATACGTTATAATGATTTTATTACATTTGGTTAGTTTGAGTTAGTCGTCGAATGAACTTTCGGTTAGTTTCACATAGTCTCAACTTATTTTAATCATTTGAACCGATTCCGTTACGTTATATTCAATTTTAATAGATTTGGTTAGTTTGGGTTAGTAGTCCAATCAACCTTCGGTTAGCTTCACTTATTCTTAACTTATTTTAGCCATTTGAAGCAGTTCCGATACGTTATAATCAATTTTAATAGATTTGGTTAGTTTGGGTTAGTGTTCAATTAACTTTCGGTTAGTTTCACTTATTCTCAACTTATTTTAGCCATTTGAAACGGTTACAATACCGACGTCATTATCAATTCTAATAGATGTGGTTAGCTTGGGTTAGTCGTCGATTCAACTTTCGCTTACTTTCACTTATTCTCAACTTATTTTAGTCATTTAAAGCGGTTCCGATACATTATAATCAATTTCAATAGATTTGGTTAGTTTGGGTTAATCGTCGATTCAACTTTTGATTAGTTTCACTTTGTCTCAGCTTATTTTAATCATTTGAATCGGTTCTGATACGTTATAATCAATTTTAATGGACTTGTTTAATTTGGGTTAGTCATCCAAACAACTTTCGTCTAGTTTCATTTATCAACTTATTTTAGTTATTTGAACCGGTTCCGATACCTTATAATCAGTTTTAATAAATTTAGTTAGTTTGGGTTAGTCGTCGGAACAACTTTGGGTTAGTTTGGGTTAGTCGTCCAAACAACTTTCGGCTAGTTTCACTTAGTCTCAACTTATTTTAGTTATTTGAACCGGTTCTGATAAGTTATAATCAATTTTAATAGATTTGGTTAGTTTGAGTTTGTCGTCGAATAAACTTTGGGTTAGTTTCACTTAGTTTCAACTTATTTTAGTTATTCGAACCGGTTCCGATACGTTATAATCAATTTTGATAGATTTGGTTAGTTTGGGTTAGTCGTCGATTTAACTTTCGGTTAGCTTCACTTATTCTCAACTTATTTTAGTCATTTGAAGCGGTTCTGATACGTAATAATCCATTTTAGTAGATATGGTTAGTTTGGGTTAGTCGTGGATTAAACTTTGGGTCAGTTTCACAGGGCTAAAATATATTTAATATTTACAAAGCATTCCATTATCGTTATATAATATGTATTTATAAAAAAAAATCTGACACCTAGACGATTTTTCCGGTCTTGTCGCCTCCTTCACCTAATTTTATTAACATATCTATTCACCAATCCGACTATAGATTTTTCCTATTTGCCTTTGTATTTTTCATTGCTTCGTATATATTTCCACCGAAGTCCGAATAAAATATCAAAATAGAAATAAAATTAAGGATTTTCACAAATCCGATTCTGTTCTGAACACTCTGCCTACATACGAACGACTGATTAAACTAAAACGCTCCACATGCTGCCAACAATCTGCGGATTTTCGGCGGCTGGCAGAAAATATTTGCGGGAGTGGAGCTACTAGTTTCAAACTTTCAAACTTTCAAAACTTTATTTTTAAGAGTTTATACATAATTACATTTTCAATTACAGCAAGGCTTAAACAATTTTAACCTCTAAGTATAATATACTACATCCTTGCATAAACCAAACCATAATTTCCTAAGAGTGCAATAGGCCTAAGATATGTAAACAAATCTTGCGTGCCACTACACTCCCCAGATCAATTAGATGGGCATTACAGAGATGCAGGCGCAGTTTACATATACTTTGGTAATACAGTGCGCCAGACACTAGATTTTGAACTAGTAATGTATCGAAACAGTTTTTAAAATTTATGGTACAAATTTTTATTATAGCCATATTTACAATTTACAGAGTGTCGCAATTTCTTTGTAATTGCCAGAGCTGTCAATGCTTAAAGTAAAATAATTCGAAAATGTACACATCAAACTGGTATATATACAATGGCATATACCTACATACAATGTTACATACAGACCTAAAACATTAGTTAACAGATACATTGTAGTCCACCAGACTACATATATCACATTAAAAATAAAATCTATGCACTATTCAAAGTATTAGTCATAAATTCAGAAACCGAGTAAAAAGCCCCATTCAACGATATTTGCCTAATTTTGCGTTTAAACCTAATAAATGGCAGTTTTCTAACCTCCCTTGATAATTTATTAAACAATTTCCTGCCCACGTATGTTTTTTTTTATGGCAGTGGCACACACACTAAAGGGAGACCCTATGGCGCTCGACGAGCGGTGTGTGTGCGAAGATGTTGATTGACACGGCTCTTGAATATTTGTAGGTTGTAATTAGTGGGAAACAGATGTTCTGGGAGTGAGTTCCACAGTGAAGCAGTGCGCCAGACAAAGGAGTTCTTGTAAAGCGATGTTCTAGGAGTTTCTAGTTGTACGACGAACTGGTGCGCTCTTGCCGTCTGTCGTGACTGTCTGGCAGGAGCTGCCAGGGGCGGGATGAGGCGGGCCAAATCCTGGGAACATCTGCCGTGAAAGTATCTGTAAAACAGAGATATCTCGGCTACATGTCTGCGGTGTTTCAGACTATCTAGATTCCGGGTCAACTCCGGGTCGCCGACGAGACGCACTGCTCTCTTCTGTATGGAATCCAGCAGCTTTAGGGTGTGCTTTGGTGCGGCACCCCAGATATGTGAGCAATATTCTAAGCACGGTCTTATTTGCGCTTTGTAGAGCAAGAGCAACTGCTGCGGTGTATAGAGTTTTTTGTTGCGAAATAGCGCACCAAGCTTCTGGGAGGCTGATTTTGCGATGTTAGCAACGTGGTCATGCCATGACATATTGCTGTTGACCGAGATACCCAGCAGTCCGATTGACGAAGATGAAGGAATGGTCGACCCTGCTATAATAATGTCAGGGCCCGCTGTATTGGCCCTCTTGGTAAACGTGGCTGCTTGGGTCTTTGCTGCATTGAACTGGACCAAATTTCGGTCGCCCCAAGTTTGAACTATCTCCAGGTCTTGACTAATTGCTGTAATCTGCTCCTGTCTGCGGTGATGAGTCTCAGTCGCTGGTAAGGGTTTTTCTGATCTAAAGTGGGAGACAAGGGTACTATCATCTGCAAAACTGTAAACAGGATTATTTGTTTCGGTCAGCAGGTCATTAATATAGATGAGGAACAGAGTTGGTGAAAGTATTGCGCCCTGAGGCACGCCCGCGTTGATGGTGAATGTGTCCGAGATGTGTCCATCGACTGCAACGTGCAGAGATCGGCTCTTAAGGAAACTGGCAAGCCAGCTGCAGAGAGAGGCTGACAGTCCGAATGACGGTAGTTTGTTGAGCAGTCCGTCATGCCAAACTCTGTCGAATGCCTTTGAAATATCCAACGCAATCGCTCGAGCCTCTCCGTAGTTCTCAATTGCCCTACTCCATATATGAGTGACATAGGCCAATATATCTCCTGTTGATCTCTCTTTGCGAAAGCCGTATTGATTATCGCTGATTATTTTGTTGTTCTCGAGGTACTTGAGCAGTTGCTGATTGACTACACGTTCCATGACTTTGGAGATTATTGGAAGCAAGGCAATTGGACGATAGTTTAAGGGCGTGGTTTTCTTGCCCTTTTTTGGAACAGGTTGCACTCGAGCGACTTTCCAAGAAGATGGGTAAATCCCTTTTCCGTAAGACAGAGAAAAAAGCCTGGAAAAAACGGGTGTTAATTCGTTGGCGCAGTTCTTTAACACGATGGCAGGTATTCCGTCCGGTCCTGATGCCTTTTGCGTATCTAGATTTTTAAGGATTTTACGAATATCACGGTGATGAAATTTGACTTCTGCCATGGTAGTGTTGATGTTCGATAAGGTGGGGAGAGTCTTGCCTTGGGGGACGTCTAAGGTAGAGTGCGAAGAAAACATTTTGGCGAGCATGTTTGCTTTTTCCCTGGCTGTAGTCGCCGTGATGCCACGTTCGTCCGTCAAAGGTGGGAGAGACGTTTTTGTAAAGTTGTTACTTACTGCCTTTGCTACCGACCAGAAATTCATGGAGCCACTGGGGCATTGTAAAAGTTTATTCCTGATCCTTTGATTGTGTTTGTTCTTAGTTTCGTCGATAACACGCTTGCATTCGTTTCTCGCTTCGACAAAATAATTGCGATTTTCAGCGGTCTGATTTTGCTGCCAGTACTTGTAGGCTTGCTGTTTCCTACCCACTGCTCTTTCGCATCTTTTGTCGAACCAGGGCTTTCCTTTTGATGGTGACTTGATGGAATTTGGGATGTATGCTTCCATTCCTGAGGAGATTATTTGCGTGATCTTTTCGCAGCAGACTGACGGGTCGTCAGCGCCAAAGCAGACGTCGAGCCATGGAAAATGTAGATAGAACTCCCTCAGATCGTCCCAGTTTGCAGAATTGTAATGCCAGATTTTGCGAGGCAATGGTGGATCCTTCTGTATGAGTGGCAATTCACAAACCGTTGTAATAAGTTTGTGGTCGGAAGTACCTAATGGCGGACCAACTGTAACTGTGTACTGCTCAGGATTGGTGGTTAGAAAAAGATCCAGGAGTGCGGCGAATTCGCCCCTCTCTGAGATTCGAGTTGGTTCGGCTACAATTTGAGTAAGCCCGCAGCTGATGGCGAATGCTTCAGCCTCTCTACCTTCGTTGTCGGTCTTGTTGTGATGTTTGAGCCAGTTGGTGTTGTGGGCATTGAAGTCTCCCAGAACGATTATTTCTGAACTGGGGTGATCAACCTGTATTGAGTCAAACGTGGTAGCTAGTGTTGAAAAAAAGTTTTGGTGGGCTCTATCGCTCGGAGGGCGATAGAGACAACATATAAACTTGGTTAATCCCTTGGCGGTGAACTTGAGCCACATGACGTCAAGGTTGTTCGGTTCGAGTGTTTCCTCTCGGTGGCATGAAAGGTCGCTTCGGACAAAACGGCATATTCCGAACTTATGTCTAAATCGGGTATGTAAGTCGTAACCAGGCTAAGGGTAGTTCACTGTTGTTGTTGTAGAACATACTTGTGTTTCTGTAAGGGCTAGTATGTGTGGTCTATTTGCCTGTAGATGTTGGTGTACCGAATTTATGTTTGTATTTAGGCCTCTTATGTTGCAGAAATCAATTCTAAATTGGTTCGGTATCTTTGCTGTCTGTGAAATGCGGAATGAAGGGCTCCCAGGGCCACCCAGCGCCCGGAGATCCGAATGGCCGGGGAGTTTACCTCCGGAATATTTTGATCCTGGAAGCACCATCATGTCCATATTATTATATTCCTACTGTGGAACCCGGAACCACCAGCGCGGAAACGGAACGTGATTCGGTAAAACCACTTAGCGCCTCCCAGTTCTGGTGGGGTGGTCTTTCATCGGACGATGCGAGTAGACGTATGCATCTACCACCTAGGGCCGCTTCCACTGGATGCATCGGCCTCAGACTATTTCCTTTGGTGGTCCCTAGTCTGACAGGGGTAAAAATAGGGTTTGTTGGGTCACTCCCTAGTGATCAGCTCCAGACTTTGTACTTTGGTGTTCTCCAGCCTGGGGGAGGACGATGGGATTTGATGGGTCACATCCCGTGGCAACTCGGAATGGCGAGGGCGTCACTCCCCGTAATCAAACTGCTCTCACCAGTTTGATGTTCCTGCCAGCTAATACAATGCAATCCCTCTTGTCACAAACTGTCA